>MCFE01000892.1:0-27938 GCA_002104905.1 Basidiobolus meristosporus CBS 931.73
TGAAATTCAGACTTGATTGGCATATGAATTGTTTTGCCACACTAACAGGAGACGAATGATAGAATATGGAAAGAGCACCCATCGAAGTTCAAGTTTGGAAAATAATGCTACTTTAGTACCAATCAATGGAGATTCCGAAGCTGCCAATAATGCTCCAGTCAAAATGCATCCGGGCATTGGAAGAAATTTCTGTTGGCGGAAATGGTCGTAATTGGCATGGATGGTTGACCGCTAAGTAAGATCGGTTACACACCGAATCTCCTCGAGGAGTTACTATTAAGCATTGGATGAGAGGCTCACGAATACGGATAATTCAGGGGCTCTCAAGTTTGGTGTAATAGTTTGTCTGGTATTTGAGAAGATCTTAATCACCTCCATTGTATATTTTCTCTAATCTATCCTGATATAGACCGCCATTGGCCATGATGCTATGACTAATTCTACATCGTTCTTACTGAGGAACGACGATTACTTTTCTGTTGCAATTGGATTTCCTTAATCATCAACGATGGCTCCAGTCCATAGTGGCAATATTTTCACACTTGATTAATATATAATAAACCTCATGCCGATTTTCCCTGATCAGTCTCCCAGACTTCAATCTCTCCTCAGCTTAGAACTGTGTTTCATCCTTCCACTATGGCCTTCGAACAGACTGATGACCTCCGTATCTCGGGATATGACCCCCTCGTACCCCCTCAGATTATCCAGCAAGAACACCCGTTGACCGACAAAGCCAGAGGTACTGTCCAAGAGGGACGTCAGAAGGCAACTGCTGTCCTGAAGGGTGAAGATGACAGAGTGTTGGTCGTAGTTGGCCCTTGCTCCATTCACGACGTCGACGCAGCCAAAGAATATGGTGAGTGTTCAACGTTTCCTTTCATTCTTGACCATTGTATTAACGAAACTCCCCAACAGCTCTTCTGCTCAAGGAGGCCGCCAAGAAGCATGAAAACGAACTGGTGATCGTTATGCGCGCTTACTTCGAGAAGCCTCGTACCACCGTCGGCTGGAAGGGCCTGATTAACGATCCTTTCCTCGACGGCAGCTTCCAGATTAACAAGGGGCTCCGTATTGCCCGCCAGCTGTTGATTGACATCACCTCCATGGGCGTTCCAGTAGGATCCGAGCTGTTAGATACCATCTCCCCACAATTCTTGGCTGATCTTATTTCCTGGGGCGCTATTGGCGCCAGAACCACTGAGTGCCAACTTCACCGTGAGCTCGCCTCCGGCGTATCATTCCCTGTCGGCTTCAAAAATGGTACTGATGGCAATGCTGGTATTGCCCTTGATGCTATCCGTGCCGCCTCCCATCCACACCACTTCTTGGGTGTGACAAAGCAGGGTCTGGCCGCGATTACCAACACCTCAGGAAACGACTCGTGCCATATCATCCTTCGTGGCGGTACTCATGGGCCAAACTACGAGAAGCAGCATATCGCCAGTATTCGCGAAGAATTGCGCAAGACCAAGTTGAATGAGGTGATCATGGTTGACTGTAGCCACGGAAATAGTTTGAAGCTTCACACCAACCAACCTAAGGTCTGCTCCAACCTAGCCCAACAGATCGCCGGCGGAGACAACTCCATTGTTGGCTTGATGATCGAAAGTAACTTGGTCGCTGGTAGACAGGATATTCCCAAAGAAGGCCCTGAGAGCCTCACCTACGGAAAAAGCATCACTGATGCCTGCGTTGACTGGGAAAGCACTGTTGCCATGTTGGATGAACTGGCCAGCGCCGTGCAGAAGCGCAGAAGTTTACGTGCCAATGGAAATCATTAAGCATGCTCTTGTGGTGCTCACGAGTGTACGTCGATTATAACAATTTCCTTCGTGTGTCGCGTCGGAATTGGCATGTGAATATTCTGGCTCTTAATATATATATATCTATCTCGTTTACTCCCATCATCATTCATTAACTCGGAAGGTTAGAACTATGATCTTCATTTCAACGCATAATAAAGCGGCGTCAATGAGCTTTGATTCTTCAAAAATCTCCGATTCTATCGCTTAGCATCAAGATGTGATACACTGTCCCCCTTGAGTTAGACTGCTGACAATGAAGTCTTTTCTGGATGTTGTATTACCATGACACCATCCTTGCGTCATTTGTGAGTGGTTCTTTAGATCAACTAATAAGGTAGTTGAAACGGAACTTCCATGTCAAGGAGTAGCAGGTCTCAAAAATTTATACCAGTAACAGCAGCGTCTATACTGTTTTGCAAAGAATACGACGTTCTGTCTCCATAACTTGTTGCTGCGATTTCCATAATGACCACTTGGCATCGATATAAACACCCTGCATCTCTCGCAATTGGCACTCACTTCTAAAGTGTGGACTTGGTGCAAAAGAATATCGGTGGCCATAAACAGTGTGAAGGTCGACATTACACCGCTCAATACCAAACAATCAATAGTGGGTGCCGACATCATTAATCCTGATGAATGTGCTCACGAGCTCGGAATAGTCAGTGCTGGCTAAAAACAAAGCCAGCATGAGTGATTTGCTAAATTAATTCTTCCCGCCTTGTGGTGGCCAAGGTACACGTGTCGCAAACACAGGAAATGGAAGTTATGGGGCTGTTGTTAGCATGTTTGAGCACAGTTTGTACTATGGACTTGGGATATCATTGCCAATACTAAAACTGCTCCTCAAATTAATTTGGCACTACGCTATAATTGGCTTAAATCAACAACGACCTTGATTACCTGATATTAGATCGGATACCCGAGCCCTACTGAAAGCTAGTTTGTGTGGACTAAATTATGAGCCCACATTTGCATTGCATTCTGGCTCAACACAGCTCTGCATCTAACAAGCGTAGCAAGTGTAAACACAATTGTTCCCAGTAGCTACACAACGTATCGAATCAGGGCACTCTATTTCCAACAATGGCCGCTCATGCAGCACGAGTTTACAGATCAGGCAGTGGACAGTGATGAGATATATCTGCTTGCTTATTTTAGAATTTGTCTCGTCCTGGTTCTTGTCTAATAATCGTGTATAATCACCGCATTAATTAGTCAGCGTTCCTCATTGAATAGGCTAAAGCAATACAAATACAACCAAATGTGCATAGCATAAGCCTTGTAGTACCTGGGAGACATAGCAATTCTTGAAAAGGTGTAGCCGCCCCAGGAAGAGATCATATTCTTCACAACTCCATGCACCTTGTAACACAGCCACGGGTATACTCATGCGGATTTCCTTACCTGTGCCAAAGGAGCATATGAGGTATTTGCAGGTTGGCTTGAATTAAACGAATGTTTCAACAGGGTTCAGTTGGTACCCGCTTATGTACTGAATCTATTGCCCAGGCTCTGCTGCTCGGACCTAAGTTTCTCCAGTATTAACGAAGTCTTACAATGGGTGCTCCATTGGTTCATAGGCGTAGGTATATTTATCGAAACTAGAACAGATTGCTTGGCTGCAGAAGATTCATGCAGTGGTACAGGAAAACCAAGGCTATGCGATTACACTAATCTAATTAGATATTCGATTTTCAATGCATCATCCTTATCATCGGGTGTGGGATGGCTGATAGAAGGTTAGCTTCATTCGAGGATGGTATACCGTCTGCCAGTCTCAGCTGATTTATCGATCATCCAGCTTGAAATGGCCAGCGATGATCAGTGCACCACTCCAAATGGTTCTAGCGAACCAGGTAACGGGCTCTGTGTTGTATTGCATACCCTTAGAACGAGCACTTCCTCATTCGCCAGGAGTGCGATGAGGCGAAAAGGAAAAGCTCTGCCAGCCCATGCGTCAGCAAGAAGGCTTCTGATTGGGCACGGGATATTGGCATGCTGGATGGAGCCTGGGTCAATTGCTCCATTAAATAATACGCCAAAGGGTGCCATTTACTGCTTGCGGTAAAGCCTATTGTTCAAATCAGTCAATTTATCCGACATAGGAATGGGCATACCGATGAGTATGCTTAGCTCACCCCGTGTGTAGAAGCGATAGGAGACCATGTCTCAGTTGCCTTTTGGATCGGAAGTCAATATCAGAGGCACACAAGAGCACAGCTGTACCCACAACGTCCACTTAGTATTATTTTGGTCGAGACCCGGTGAATCCAGAGACCACAATATCTACGCCTATTATGGCTCAGTAGAAGTCGGAATCTTAATGATACGGTGTGAGAATATATTGCGCGACTTGTATTTTTTCAGCCTACAGTGGCCTATGTACCTCGCCGGGTTTCACAGCGAAAATTGAACTGGTTTGCGATAAAAATGGGGCTTGATTTTGGGATTTTCTGGTTTCTCTTGAGGCGATTGAGGAGCCACTCCAACACTCCTCATACATAAAAGTGTGTGCTCTTCCTGGATGGCCTCATCATTAGTCTCCTTTTTCATCCGATCTTCCGATTGACGCTTGGCCGTCAATTCACATTTTATATTTTTTTAGCTTTGCTTCATCTTTGACATCGGTGCTCTCCTCCGACCAGAGCCCACCCATTCATCAACAGTTTTGTGCTCACGACATACCCCACTTTAATCATGAGACTGCCTCAGATTGTAGAATCCTTCGTAGTTTTGAGCTTGGCTGCGTCTGCCCTCAGCCACAACACCTGCCAGGTTCCCTCTCCAAAGACCCATGTGTCCTATCGTTCCTCCGGCTCTATCGTACTTGATGGCAAGCTGGACGATGAGGCGTGGCAAAAGGTCCCATGGACCGATTATTTCGGCAACATTCAGGGTCCCTCCGGCGTGGCCCCTCCTTCAATTATGAATACTCGTGTCAAGGTGAGTTCACTAGGCGCCAGTGGCGATTTGTCTGGCTCTTGATTAATCTCCCACCGCAGATCATGTTTGACGAAGAATACATCTATGTTGGAGCCCGGATAGACGAGGAGGTTATTCGTGCTAAGAAAAGTTATTGCGTTGGGGAAGGTTGGTGTGCATTCATGTGGTGATGATGAGGATGATGATCCAATCTAACGACAACTCCTTAGTCTGGGATGATAACGATTTCCAATTCTATCTTGATGCGGGTCGTACCAACACCAATCTCAAGGTGATCAAGATGAATGCCTTGGGGCTTTATGAAGCGTTGATTTACGACAAACCCATTGCCAACAAGGGCGTGGGCAAGCCTTGGGACATTAAGTCCAAGTTCGAGTTCAAGGTGTACACCAATGGAAAGGTCAACGACCCCAGCTGGCGCAAGGTCAAGGGCGGCTACTGGTCAGTGGAATGGAAGCTTCATAAAAGCCTGTTGTCTACCACGACCTTGGCGAAGCGCGATGTCCAGGGCGTCCCCGCCTACCAGAACATGAACTTTTTGCGGACTGGATACAATCCCACCTCAGTTTATCCTCTCCCGAACCAGGCAAATGCAACAAGCACCGCCTCCCTATTCTTTGGAATCCCACCTGTGGCTAATGGTGGCTTGAAGAAACGCCATCAGGTTACCCCCAGATATCAATTCTCATGGACTCCTCAGTATTCCAATGATCCTACTAACTCTGACCTATGGGGCCATATGGAGTTCAAGGACTCCACCAACACATCGCTACCTTTTGTCGAGGATCCCAACTATTCTACTCGATTCGCTCTGACCCAGGTGTACTATGCCCAGCAAGCCTACGCTGCTCAAAATGGTGGAAAGTATGCCAACGTGTACTCGAAGCTGAATCTCAACTCGGAGGTCATTGGCAAGTGTGTTCCAGTTCCCAAGATTGAGGTCTCCCACGATTGCCATAATTTCAATGCGTTCATCAAGAAGAACAAGGTTGTCGGAGCTATCGATGATAGTCGCACGATCAGTTTCAAACCACAGCCATAAGACTTTCTCTTCCATATTTTGGGTTTCGTTTATATAGTTCTAACCATCCGAAGTCAAAAAACTAAAGTTCCGAATGAATTCCTGTCTCCTAGGAAGCCCCAATGTAGCCAATCATTTTTTCACTTTGCATTCCCAAACACACTGCGCTCAAGCTTGGTTCCACTGGGCACCTCGTACCATTATTATATCTGGCGAATAAATTGTTGGTTGCGTTCAGAGGCTCACCCCGTCGAAAGGTCATACATACCTAAGATGCTTCGGCAGAATGTTGGCTAGCCAGCATGAAGCACGCCCAGCATTTGGCAAGTATATGCCCGTCGGTGGTGGGCTACCTCCACACACTCTAAACAAATAAAGACACCCCATTGACCACATGTCTGTCCCTCCTTATGTGCGGCCTATAAAGATGGGGCAACTCTCTGGGATTTCTGATCTGGCATCATGCTAATCACACGGGGCAAGGATACTGCTGCAAGGTAGCACATGTGTAACAGATCCATATTCATTTCTGATGCTATCAGTGGTGAATGTGTGATTTGCCTGGTAGCATCGTGTAATAGGCCTTCCGATCTTCAAACACTTGCTTTACAAAGCTCCCTTTGCCCATTCCACATGAGCTCATATGTCCCATAATTTCCCATACATACCTGCTGTTCCCTTGTGAATATAGATACTGGTGTCATCCAGGGCGACATCAATCCCACATCTAATGCAGACTGCATCATTCACGCAAGAATCCGGCGTTCAAGCCCATGGATGCTTGTGAAAGAGACAGTTATAATGATCCCACACCAAACATCTACCAGGTTGTCAATTCTGCCTGAGGTGTGATTCATGGCCATTCCTGGCAAATTACATGCAACGCAGCGGCTATTCTTCTGAAATAGCCCATCCATTGCTGCATGCTTCTTAATGTAATCGTTGCAATCAGAGACAATGAGGCTAGTTGACTCATCGGGAGGTCATCCGCAATGCTGATAGGGTTGAAGTCTCCGTCATCCCTGTGGTTGTCCACAGTGAATTATTAATAGATTGAGAGTGAAACAAGATTGATTACACGTACAGAGGGAATTAACAACCTCAACTAAACCAAAATTTACTTATTGCGTTTGTCACACTGAGATTTTCTCATCACCTAGCTCTACATGCAATCCACAGCTTTTGGTTACATGACGACTTAATAAATAGGCCACCATTTCCCTTCAAACCTTGACGAGAAGTTCTATCAGAGCCTTGTCTATTGGAAGAGTAACAATGAGCAACTCACCAAGTCGCTACCAGTTCTTCTTAGTATGCTTTTCAATTGCAGTTGCCCAGATGGGTTATGGTGGCTTTGCTATTGCAGCGAAGTTATGTTTCTCTGGGGAGGAGCAAATTGACCCTATCCTCTTCACTTTCCTTCGCAACTCTTTTGCTACCCCACTACTCTTTCTCTTAGCCTATGTTGTGGAAAAACCTGAAAAATTTCTCCCGGACAGAGAGGATTGGTTGCCATTCCTACGCCTCGGGCTATTTGCGAACTTCTTTAACCACGTTTTCAACACTGTGGGTCTAAAATTGGCGCCTGCGTTTAACGGGACCCTAATTCAGCAAACGGTTCCTGCTATTGCTACTATCATAGCCGGGTTTCTTCATTTGGAGGTGGTGTCCCCGAGGAAGCCTACAGGTCTCTGTAAAATTATCGGTATTGTCCTATCACTCCTTGGGGCGGTCATGATCTTACTTCCAAAAGATACCGCGGAGCAGCCTAGCAAGGAGGGTTTCGAACTTTTCCTTGGAAACGTGTTTTTCATCATAAACGGCGCTTCCTACGCTTGCTCTGTCTTCTTGCAGCGGCCTCTGCTGAAGAAGTACCCGCCTGTTTACGTGACAGCTTGGACTTTCTGCTGTGGTGCGGCTCTCTTGAGTTTAGGATTTCTTGGTTCGCTGGGAACTGGGGATATCTTGGCACCACAGCGCTGGCACATTGGTACGAAAGCTTGGTTAGGTTTGGCCTACTCGGTAATTGTCGGAAGTGTTTTCGGCTTTGCTATTCTGAGTTGGGGCAACAAACTGGTTGGCCCGGTTCTCACAACTAGTTTTACTCCATTGCAGCCTGTAATGACTGCTTTGCTTTCATCGTGGTTCTTGGATTATCACCTCGAGACTACTGATTACATCGCCGCCACCTTGATCTTTTCTGGTCTCTTTGCCGTCACTGCAAGTAAGTATGTTGAAGGACGGCAGGCTGCCAGACAGAAGGGAGATGAGATTGTCGACACTGACGAGCCGGCCTCTGATGCTGAGAGCCGATCGCTCATGGATAGCAAGAAAGTCATCAGAACATATTCTTGATAAGGGTAATCGAAAGTTAGAGAAATAACACTTAGCTGTTCAACCAGTCTAGATTATCAGATCCGATGGTTAATGTTCAAAGATTGCAGTAGTTTTAAAGTGTATCATAATTCATACATACATGTCCACCACGAGAAATATTCAGATATCTTCGATGTAACACAATAATAGTATTAGTAATTAAAGCTTGCAGCACAATAAACGGCCTGTTTATTTTCTGTCAGCGTAAGATCCTAGTCTGCTCAGCCATGCTATGAATTTCACGACGTTTGATGCACTACTATCGCTTAGCCCCACGAAATGCAAGAGATAAGACACTTCATGGGTTCGTAGAGCCACGCTCTGACCATACTCCTAAACTGCCAATGTCTGTATTAGATCTATCGCCGATTTCTTAACACAGAGGAGGCTCCAAGCATGTGGTCGAACCTTTTTGACCTTACCCCATAATACGCTCATGAGCGAGATGAGCATGTGCTCTAATGAATCTGCTACAGATACCTGATTTCGACAGTGCTCACAAGGCAATGTTGCACACCTTGCGGAGGCTAACGGTCTATTCGGCGGATTTCACCCTTCCGGTCATTCAGCCAAATTGACCACCAGCATCAAGGCCAGAAAGCGGCAAGACTAAAATAAATGTTGCCGCAAGGCAGGGGTTTATCAAAAGTAGAAAATATTCTCCGTTCTCAGATGAATCTCTACCCCATATGCATGATTTGCCCTGAGCAGTTGCTTGATATATTCCTTATTTGCACTGTTATGGACAGAAGAAATAAGGCCAGATAGTGGTAGTAGCCCTGTGCACTATAGGTCCCCAAGTGACCCCTTTAAGCTACCGGTTCGGCTGCGATCCAAACCTTGTCACAGGAACCTGAATTCAGCTTTAGTCACTAGTTGAATCGATGCTGCTTGGAGTATGATCTGGAAAGGACCAGTGAACGTAATGCGGCATAGCATAGGAACTTCGATAATTCATACAAATTCTGGCAGATGTTACTGTCCCGCTTTGTTTGTTGGTGCTTGTGTAGTACTTCGGATGACGAAGCGACTCACTAGCTACAAAAAGGTTAAATATTGCACCAGGGTTGAGTCCTGCCCAACTACCTAAGACAAATAGGATTGTCCCTTTTCATCACCAAATAGCAGTGAAGTGAAACCGTTCAGCGAGGTATAGCTCGAAATAGGTAACCTCTCCATACTTATATGTAATGTCGGCCGAGTCACGTTGTATGGAGATATCAACGTTCTATACCGGCTTCGGCATGACATGTGAAATTCGGCGAGAATGATACTAAGATACTCTTCATCAATGTTACGACCACTTGGAATTACTGAGCTTGGTGTCACCATTTATGATGATATTGAATTCTTGAATATTTGATTTAGGTAGGCGGAGTATCTTCGTTAGGAATTTTACCACGTTCTTGTCTGATCCATACACTGGCGTTTGATTTGGCAACTGACACATTCCATGATGGCCTCCTTTCAACTCAATGAGAGATAAGCGCTTTCGTATCCTCAAATACACCCTCATTGCTAGAGCATCTCACGTCTCTCTTCCATAGGTCTGAATCGATGACCGACACTGAAACAATCAGGTATGTAGTGTAAAGATCAAGGAGTAGATTGTCTGATCGTCCCTAAATATGCTTCATTAGTATATGTGAAAGTCTGAACTATGGAGGAATGATTCCCTTCCTGGTAGTTGCTGATTGAATTAATATTCAAAGTTTACTACCATTTGTACACATCAATATGAACCCTTTAACATATCTCATCCACTTTTCATCACAATTGTCCATATTCACATGACTGGTATGAATGGAAATCTTGATCTAGATATGATATCACTGAATGGCCATTTCACTGTGATCATTGTGAGCAGAAGAAAAGTCCGTTCAGATGAGTTTCAAATATGCACAACATGGACACACCATAGTGGTAAGTATTAGCCCTGTTTTTTGTTTTTGGACACATATCTAGAGCCAGCCTAAAATATGCAAAGAATCCATCTGTTTTCAGTTATATTATGGTAACAGCAGGCATAAGATGTATTCACTTCCACAGCGTGTATACAAGACAACCCACTATAACCACCGCAACAGTATCTTTCTTAGAGTTTGCATCATACCTGTATACCCAGAACTAACTTTTTAAGCTACAGACCTATCGAGATTCACATATTCAAGTACCAAGTAACACATGCAAGCCAACCAGCTGGCCTAATCTCAACGCAATATGATATAGGCAGTCACCCTTCCTCACAACCCCAAGACCGAAACACACGCGCTGGTGACAGAAAGTCACTTCCCTCAAGTGGCCCTACTAACAATCGGAATTGATACGATAATAAAGTAAGTCAGCATGACATCGGCCTAATCAAAACTAATCTGATGAGTAATTGCACATAGAATTAGAAAGCACATACTTCCTGAGATTATTGAGCAGCATGATCGCCATATTACTAAAATCAAGCCACGGGGGTAGAGATTCTGTGGTTACTGAAGAGGATATCATGATCGCAATATGCGTGTTTGGTGTCCACAACGAACCTGTGTTACTATTTAATATACGGATTGGTTAGGATTGGACTGGGGGTATCGCAAGATATCTGTGGATAGATGTGTTTATCAGATGGTAATGGTGCGAATTGTGTGCCCTGTGGGAATGTGCGGACTATACTAGATGGGATTACTTGACTATTGGGACATTTTTGTTGCTTTGGAAAAGCGATGGCTACCTTGACTAAAGGGAGTGTGGCATATTTATAAATGAGGAAAGGCGAATGTATACAGTCATTGGTGGAAAATGTACGGATCTCTATCGGATCAGAGCGGAGAGGTTAAAACAGAGGCTTGGTATAGAGGCAGTGCCACTGTTGGGATGGTGGGGTGGGCGTCACTTTGAATTACTGACTCGTAAGAAGGAGGGCCCGGTATAAGATGGTAGAGAGGGAGAGCCTCTGATGCGTCGTGGTTTTGGGACGAAATAAGAATTGGAAGCTCGTGGTAAGCATTATGCAAGTCTCCCTTATAGCTGATGTCAAGGCGAACTTGAAGGCGGTGGGTAACCTCAATATACTGATTGCTGGAGTCATATATTTTCAGAGAGGATGGGATTTTGATCATCATTTTGTTTTCTCCATTCACACCATCATCGTTCAACCATACGAAGGTCATGTCCAATGTTTTCTCGGTTTCTCTGATCACCGCATTTGGCACGACTGGAGATTTGTAGGTGATGCTCTGCTTCAACATGCAAGCGGCAAGTAAAATCCGAACCAATTTAGTGTCGTCGGTTACTTGGTGCTGTATTTTCAGTGGAAACTCGTCGCCAGGTGCATGCCGAAACCCAGGGATGGAGATGGAGCATACAAGCATATCTCTCCAACTTTGGCTTATATTTGTGATGTGCCGTGAGGTTAGCAATGAGTCAACTTGCCGTTGAACGCATAGGGGTTTTTCGGTTTTTAGATTGAAGTGGGTTAAACTGGTGAAGACTGCGGCCTTGAATTTGTACTGAATCGAACCATGCTGGGACCGCACGCTTTCCGGTAAATGGGTAGGCAAACAGAGATAAAAATCAAATGTGTTACTTAGGCCACCGCTAAATGTTTTCCCCCTATTCTCATCGAGAAAAACCCAGTTTGTTTCGAAGAATGCAGTTTTGCTTTTACGAATATCTGAGTGGTAGAGGTGATCAGTCGAGGGAAAGGGCATCGGATATATGAAGACTTGGACTTACCTGATGATGTTGATACTACATATCTTCCTTCAAACTGAAGCACGATCCTTTTGACTTTGATACAGGAGCCTGGAGTGAAAACCAGCGAACCGTGAAGGGTATTCTGCTCAGGTACTTCGAATCCGTTGAAGAGGATATTCTTATCGAGAATGATATCTAGCTGCGATTTTTTGGATATGGACAGCCTTTGCATGGTAAGGACTTATGGATGATAACTACACTCCTGTGAGCACTCTTCCGGGTATTTATACATCGCATGATATCTCTAATATCGCTAAAAAGGGGGTGTCTTTGCATACCACCAGCAACCTTAATTTGACAAGCTGCTCATGGATGTTAGTAATCAAAGCCATTACAAATATATGAAACAAAGGATCTTCCCTGGCACTTACACAGAATGACTAATTTGTATCCGCAGCCTCCCCCAACCGAATGCCCAGTTGTTATAGACCGGTAATCGAACACTCTACCTTTGCAAACCTGATTTGACGCCTACCTGACACAAGCATAGAAAGTGATTAATGTGCTCCTAAATAAGCTGCATTATCACTCCTTAAAAGCACCTCAATTCGTGATTTCATGGAGGCACTTGGGTTCGAATGATGCGGTATTGGCGATCGCAATAGTGAGCAGGCATTTTACTTGGTCCAAAGCGCCGAGCATGCATATCCAGTGCAATAACAATTGCCATGGAGACACCATGACCATGTTGAGTTATTGCGATGACTGCAGAGTACCACCGCTCATAGATTAAAATAGTCACCAATGTATTATCTAATATTTCCATGCAACTGGGTACCAAAGCGGGGTGTCGAGTGCTGATCAATTGCATGCACAATGCTTGGTTTATGTCCGGGGGACGTCCAGAGATGGATCTTGGAGGGTGACGAACGATCGACCTGAGCCTCCCGAGCACTTCCACTTGGGGATCAAACAAGAATGGGGGCCACTGGCGTGCTGATGTTATAGGATTTATTTCGAAACTTTTGCGTATCCAAGGAGAAATTAAAAAACATCGACTTAATGAGCACGGCGAGATTCAGCGATGACGTTAGACATCTCCTCGACCTTGGCCTTGGCACGAATGAAGGTACCGAGTCTCTTCTTAGCAAGCTTACGAGCACGCTTGTCCTTGGAGTTTTTCAACAATTCCATAATACGACGTTCATAAGGAGCGAAGCCGGCAACTTCACGAACGATTTCGCGGACAAACTTGACGCGCTTGGAGGCGACCTTCGAAAAGTAAGCAATCCAGTTAATCATCACGCTACTTCAATCATTCATCTGACACCCATCCATCCATCCATACGCAACTTACCCCCTTTTTGTGAGAAGGCTTGACCTTCAACTCGCGACGAGTAGTGATGTGACCGTGGTTAGCACCAAGGATGAGACCTGATCTTTGAGTAACAGCCATTTTACGCCAGCAAAGAAATGAGAGAAGGACAAACTTCGAAGATCTGATACAACATAAAGGATTCATTTCTTGCTTGCTCCTCCAATCCCGATTCATCACGTGATCAATTAAATTTTACTCATTCCACCTTATGAACTTCCGAGGTTTTGTCCAATTTTTGCTACCAGATTCACTGATCCACATCGATGGGTTTCTGACACGTAGATCGCACCATGGTAAATAAACCAATCAGTCAAATCTCAACTTTATTTATGGTATCATATGAATGGGAGATAGTGCAATTCCGAGAGAATCTTGCTGTCAGCAATCATCATTCCGATTGGCAACCAATATATCGAAGAGCAAAAAATGGCCTCTTTTACACCCGTGGGTTGCAGACCGACAAATCCAGTTTTAGCTCACACCGCTAGTGCTGGTGGTATGATAAATGCATCGCCGCTGTCATCCCAAATGAGTGGAAATCAGATTTATTGTGTTCAAGTTGTCAGCTAAATTTAGATTACATTCATAATGGTGCGGTCTCACGAAGAAGCCAGTTGTAGGCCAATTCGTTATCCTTGAGAAGTGGGGCAATCTTCTCACGAGTGAGGGCGTGGTAGTCGTTGACCCATTTGAGTTCCTCGGAGTTCAGCAAGGAGGTTTGAATCAGATTGCGCATCATTGGCACAAGTGTGATGTGCTCGAAGCCTAGATAGCCACGATTACCAAAGTTGTAGGAGGTGTTTTCTTCACGAACCAAAAGGATGTTTTCGATACGGATACCGAACTTGCCATCCTCATAATAGCCGGGCTCGTTGGTGACTGTCATGCCTTTCGAAAAGCCGACTTCATTGGCACTAGGGCGAATGGCAATTCCATGAGGACCTTCGTGAACATTTAAGAAGGACCCAACACCATGCCCAGTTCCGTGGCGGAAATCAAGTCCAGCCTTCCAAAGATGACTACGAGCAAAGGCATCAATCTGGTATCCAGTGGTTCCTTGGGGGAAAACGAGGGCATCAAGGGCGATGTGCCCCTTGAGAACTCTGGTATAACACTCACGCTCATACTCGGTGGGATTGGTGAAATGAAGTGTGCGGGTAACATCAGTGGTGCCATCATAGTATTGGGCTCCAGAGTCACATAGATAGATTTGGTTTTTGTCAATAATAGAGCAGGTCTCCTTTTCGGGCTTGTAGTGAATAATGGCACCATTGGGGCCAGTGGAAGAGATGGTATCGAAGCTTAGGTCAAAGAAATCGGCTTGCTCTCTTCTGAATTGTTCAAGTCTATCTGCTCCATCGACTTCACTGATGTTGGTGTTGCCTTTGTTCACCAACTCATCCTCCAACCAAGCAAAGTAGCTAATCAACGCAGCAGAGTCTCTGAGATGGCATTGTCTCATGCCTTCGAGCTCGGTTTCATTTTTGATGCTCTTGGCATCACTAATGGGTGAGCGAAGTTCGTGCACATTTTCGGCACCAATGGTTTCATAAAGAGCATAGCTGGCCTTATTCGAGAGGAGCAATTTCTGTAGTCATCAAAACCAGTGTAAATAGGCAAGGTCGCGAGAACTGGGCCTGCTTGTTCGCTTACCTTCTTCTCGGAAGCGGCTTGGATAGAGGTTTGTTTGAGATCATCCCAAACTGCGTTGTATGGCTTAACCTTGACATTTGCGTCCAGATATTTCTTGACCTATATGCTACGTTAGTCATCTGCAGGTATATTTCGATTTATGCATCTTATTACTGACGTCATCGGTGAGCTTTTCCTCGTTGATATACAAGGTCGCTTCGTTGTCGGTCACGAGTGCATAAGAGAAAAAGACGGGGTTGCATTGGATGTCGTTGCCACGAAGATTAAATAACCAAGCAATTTCATCTAACGCCGAAACAATGAATCCGTAAGCATTGTGCTTGGCATATTCTTGTCGGACTTGCTTCAGCTTGTCTTCAATGGAGCGACCGGCATATTTGATAGGATGAACGAAGATTTTGTTCGAGGGGAAAGCAGGTTGATCATCCCAGATTTGATCGATCAAATTCTCATGGATGGTGACCAAAGAGGAATCGACGCTTTGCAGTTCATCACGAAGTTTTCTAGCCTCAGGCGCAGTGAGGAGCTTGGGATCAATTCCAACACGGGAGCCAGCAGGGAGGTTCTTCACGACATACTCCTGCCAAGTTGGAACGTCGGGAAGTCCTTGCTTCATAAGTGTCCAGTTGTTGTCAAGTTGCTTGGAAGCTTGCAGGAAGTAACGGCCATCGGTAAAGAGAGCGGCAGCTTCGGTAGAGACAACGGCACAACCGGCGGAGCCAGTGAAGCCAGAGATGTAAGGTCTACGATTGTCAATGTCAGCTGTGTATTCACTTTGGTGGGCATCTTCACTTGGAATTATGTAGGCCTGGAGATTGTATTCCTTCTTTGCCATAAGCTCTCTGAGCTTTGCTAAACGGTGGGTGGTATTTGTGGCAGACATGCTTAATGTAGTATTATTTCAATGGAGCGGTGTCTTTGTGTCAGAAGAAAGCAAGAAGGCTTGGGAAATCAGGAACCACTAGAAGGATTGCAGGCAACTCTGAAGCTTTGGAGCAATTTTTGTCAAGAACCCGCCTGATTTAAAGTAGATGGCGTCTTCCTAGAATGGCGAGAAGACCAATCAACTTCTCAGGTTGCGTAATTATGTCACGTTTTATGATAAGATTTCTATGTAGTTGAGATTCAATGGATATAGTAGTAAGAGATCCGTTTATAGTTCCAGATGACAAGACGAGCTGAAAGGACCAGGGCCTACCAATAGAAAGTTGGAGGCTGATTTACTCTCACCATTGATAACATGTAGCAAAAAATGGGTGGTACTGAATCCATGCTGTGCATTGGACTCTATGCAACGGGCAACTACTGACGATTCTGTGTTACAATGCAGCAAAAATGGGAATACTCGTGAGATAATGGTTCTATTCTGATGCCAAAATTCAACCTGTCACATCGAAAAGCTCGTACAACTACCGCCATGACAATCCTACAGGCCGTCACCCGAGGTGCTTGGTGCAGACCCACGTTAAATCCGGGTAACCTTCTTGGGATGGGTCAGGAATCAAACGACAACTGGGGAATGGAGGGTTGTATTGGTAGACGAAGTGCGTAGATTGTCAGGGCACATGATAATATTGGAGAGGACTGAAGGTTCTGGGGGGGATGCAGAGACACAGGGATACAGTGGATTCGGGACGAATGAATTCAAGCAGGTTACATCGTGCCGTCTTAACTCCTCCAACAAAGATCCAAGTCTCGCGTCTTTCCTTGCTTCCCGATATCATACAATCGATAGGAGCTGCCGTTGAAATTTCGCTTCTCGAATTCACTATTGCTCGTGGCGACTGGCGGATGGCTGCGATTGTTGGTCTGCTCGTAATGTCCCGCCTTCCTGATTTTTAGGACACCACTGCACCACTCATGGCCATCTTTTCGTTGAGCTTGCCTCATGCTCACTGCATCTTTGAACTCAACAAAGCAAAAATGCCTTTGAAGTCCGGTATGGCGGTCATGGATCAGCTCCACCTGCTTAACTGAGCTACGCAAATCCCCAAAAGCTTTAATGACATCCTCAGTGGTGTACGAGGTGTCATTGAATCCACCCACCCACAGTCTATAGGGCCCTGGCGATGATGTCATGGCTGGATTTTGATCAGCTCGCATGCTTGTAAAATGGCCTGATTTGGGCTCTGTTGGATGTACATGAGGTGATTTGGCGCGTGTTGGTGGGATGGCCTTGAGTCCATTGCTGAATGGCGGGCCACTCTTTCGAGCACCCAGGTCTGCAGAACGGGAAACAACTTCGGGATCATATTCATCATCGTTCCACTCAAAGGCTCGGTTCAGCACAATGCCGCTGGATAATTTGGTATCCCAGTCCGTTGAGGGATTGAATGTTATTGGTTCGCCCCAACCAGCCGCGTTCTCCTCTCTAGGTTCTGAAGAATCCCAACTGGATGTTTGTTTCGAACCATCCAGCGTTGCGGATGCTGTTTCAGTTCCACACTCTTCAGCAACTAGATCATCCCAACTATAGATTCGATCTGAATCCTTGCTAGTGGTTGTTTCGGTTACATGTTCGTTGGTGGGGCATTCGACGCTGGACGGTTGTACCAATTCTTGTCCAGCCATGACTCGTGGTGGTATACTTTCTTCTGGCAGCTGACCATCCCACATAGAAGCTGGCTTTGCATCATCGTCGGCTTTAGGCGATGGTGCATCACCTTTGCCACAAGTTCGCAGCTGGATTTGAGCAAGTGGTCGGACCTCCTTGGCGATTTTTTTACCTGACTTGTTGTAGCATGAGGCGGAGATATAGTTTTCTGCTAATGGTAAGTCAGTCAGGTAAGACACATTATACAACTTAAATTCCATCCAACAATACCGATGGAAACTGTATGGGTGGCCTCCTTCGGTAAACTTGTTCCTACGGGGTGAGATCTACATGTATTCCTCAAACGTTGAGCGAAATTAACACCTAGTGTAGTCTCAGTTCAACACAACATGTTATGTTACAGATTCGGGCATCAACACAATACCTGCCGATCTAGTTTCTGCAGCAATAGTCCCATTCGCTATGTTTAGAATCAAAGAACCCTTGTCTAATTCTGGAATCCCGAAGGTGTGGAAATGCCGTAAAGTGCCTTGAGTGCTAGGTAAATCGTTAAAAATCGCAAGGCCACTTTGGATTAAGTTCACCTGGTGTGGGCTAGTTTCGAGTCAAGGTTATTATGTTTGTGTCCTAGGCCTTTGCATTTTCCTGAGAAAGGCAAGTTACCTGTATGTCGCTTTTATATCTGCCTTGATTTGGGACCAAATCTTTAGAATGTTGGCTCGCTCTGCCATCATGCGAGTATGATGGAGGTGGGGATCGATTGAATGCGACGGCTCAATTGTGCTTTGGCAGTAATGCGCATAGTCGGCAGCATAGATTATATAGTCGGTCTGGTAGTAGAGTGAACTTCATGCCGGGGGTGCAAACAGACCGCAAAAACCACTTACTTGGAGTGCATGTGCAAGTTGGGCTATGACCTTCTGCTTAATTGGGCCAACATGGGTCAACAGGATACGAATTTCAGAAGGGTCGTAGACCTTGGCGATCGGTCAGAAAAGCTCACATCAGAAGAGAAGGAAGGCTTTACTCACCTTTTGGGCTGCTTGAACAAGTCTTCCCATCCCAGCGAGGTTAATGTATCTCCCATTGGATTGGCCTTCAGAATGTTACTCATAGCTCTATTTTCCATGAAGTAACATATCACTTACCATCTTCCAAAGTAAATAGTTGATTAGATGAGAAGCCACCAGACATCCCAAATAATCGAATCTTCATCCCGCCAATTTCAAGTGCCTCATTGCTTCCAGCATGTAAAATCTGTAAATGAGGCACAAGTCCTTTCATCACGTTGCTCAGTAAGGTCGGATCCTCGTCAATACCACAGACAGCAAAAACTGGTGTAGCAAAGCACATGGATCCTGACAGGATAGACGTAAACTGAGAGAGCTTTTGACAATCGGGGTGTTTGCGCAGAATCTCGATTGGTAAGCTATGCAATCTTTTCTTATCCTCCTGCAGCAGAAGTGGACTGGATGATATGATGCTTCTTAAAGAGCTTCTCGGTGTTTGGAGTTTAGCGTCAAGAATCCTGTCGAAATAGCTTGAGGTCCTACCTTTCCGGAATTCGAGAGTAACTATGATTGTCTAGACATATTGGACTTAATACACGGTGTTATTTGGAATTAGAAAACACCATTACCGTGCACTCCAAACTCGCCACAATGCAGAACCGCCACAGCGTTATAGCTTTTGGCGAGTTTATTAAGGAGTGAAAAGTTCCCTATATAATACGTGGTTAAGAGTAATTAACATGTGCTACAGCATTTTTAGAGGTCTACATAGGTTGCGTATGGACTAAGGTCGTAATTAAACTATATTTCCCATACCTCTTATATTCGAAACACACAGAATATTTCCAGCGTTCGTTTCAAAAATCGAATAGTTTTTTTCAGCACACCCTAGAGAGTCTGAAAGTTGCAAAGCACAAGGGAAGGTACATTCCAATTAGCATGTATCGCAACAGTTAGTTGAAGGTACAACGTGTTTTTCTGGCGTACTTGAAGAACTTTTGTTGACTTGACCCTTGCCGACGACGAAAGTCGCCTTGGGTTTCGTTCGATTGTTTGCGGACCAATTTTGCCAACTAGAAGTGTCATATCTGGAAGAGCACGAGTTCTGTTGGCATTCTGTATTACCATGCAACGTTCGAGGGGGTCTAAATGAGTATTTCTGCTCCCTCTTAGCACTCAAAGTATGTTCTGGCGTCATATACGAAGTACTTTATAAAATAAATGGAAGTACGTGGAAGCAATGTGCCAACACATAAATGCTCCTAATGATATCACCCTAAAGTCAGGTTATCGATCATATACGATGGCATATATTTTCATTCCGCATGCATTGGATATAATAGCTGGAATTAATGTTGTACTTTTGTCTGAATTAGCGTATAGGAATAACTCAAGATGGGCAGCTTGGGGATGATTAAGCTTATTGAAATCAGGATAAAGAGTCACTTTCCAATTGATTTTTCATTTAGTTTTCTGCAATATTGGTTTGTATGTCACAATACAACATAGGGTGATGAAAATCATGAATGGCAGAACTCTTAGTGGAAGGAAAGTCACCAGTTTAATGAAATCATTATTTTACTGAGTACAAAACACTAAAGCTAAAATAAAGAACATAGCTAAGAGTTGTTGAATCCCCTAAGTAAATATTCTAACTTGAACTTTGCTTGAGCAATATTTTGCTGAATGAACTTAAGTTCTTGGGTGAAAGCAAAACTGAGAGATTAGGGGGGGGGACTCACAAATTGAACATTATACTTATCTATATTATGGATATTTCAGCAAAAAGCTTGAATTGTGTAGACAAGGGTGTTGTAAATGTTGACAGAGTCTTGAAGATACTGGAAGTGATTGGGAGAACAAGTAAATTATGTGGTTTTCACTTAATGATTTATTGAATTTAAGAGTAGTATTTGTACTTTTACATTGTCTTGGCATAATAAACATATAGAATATGTTAAGGAAGGTCACAAGTGTTATAAGGATTTGTTGTTTGACCAAAATATTCACCTAACTTAGTCACCTAGATCATTGCCTACAAATGTTAGAGAATACTGCCTAAATTCATTATCAGGATTTAGGGGGGGGGAGACAGTCACCAACAGGTGAAATCTTTATTTCAGTTAAAACAAAGAAGCCAGTGCTACTGTTGTAGCTCCAATACAAGAGTGTGTAGCTGAGGGGAATTTGTACGTAGGTTAATCAGGAGAGATGATAGTGCTTCAGTGCTCAAGACACTGTTCAGTGGGAAGGGTGGTAGCAAGAGGGGTAATAATGATTTGTGAACAACATTAATGAGGGGAATATGATAAGGATTGATATTCATCATAAAGTGAGTGTGCTGCTGCAGATATTGCTGCCAAAGGTCTGTCAAGTACTTCAGGTTGGCCAGCTTGGGTTTTTCTGACTGTAGAATATAGTTAGCAAACTTCTTGACTTCAGGATCTTCAAGTATACTTCTCCAGCAGGAGCCAGGTGTAGTGTGGTGTGTTCTCTTCCAGGTCTTGATCAGTGGGTTGTTGCAGTGGTGAAGTCTGAGATATAATCTGGTTCTAAGGTAGAGAAGTCTGATCTTGTAGGGCATAAACCCAAAAGCACCAGGAATAGCATGTCTGTAGGGGCATTCATGTAGATGAGGCACCAGGGATGTAATGCACCAGACTGCAAACTTGTCAAGTTGAGTGCAGTCTCTAGAAGTAAGAGAGAAAGGTAGTAAGCCAAATTCCAGGACAGGGAACACAAACTGCTGAGTAGAAGGAGGCAGCTGGGAGCTGAAGTTGTAGGAGGAGTTACAGCCAGTTGCTTGTGGAGTGCTTGTCTTGCCAGGATAATTCTCTTCTTCAGGTGTGCTCCAGAGTCTAGTCCAGTAGGAAGGAAAGGAAAGCCAAGATATGTAGCAGAGACTTGAGCAGGTAGAGTGCAGTTATCTAAGTTGATAGGACAACCCAGAGGTACTGTCTTTGCAATGGAAAGCAGGAGATTATTCTTCTGCAGATACTGGTGGATGGTCTGGGAGTCTTGTTGCACATTGGAGGAGGACATTCTGATGTCATCAGCAAAGAGAGTAACCAGGCAGTCAGCTGAGAGTCTTGGGAAATCATTGAGGAAGATGACAAACAGTATAGGACCAAGCACAGAGCCTTGAACCACACCATTAGGAACTGAGAATACAGCTGATTGCTCACTTGGGTGCAGAATTCTTGCTTGTGGATCCAGAAACAGAGACCTGACAAGGAGGGTGAGGGAGGTCATAGAGAAGCATTGCAACTTGGACCAAAGCAGATTTCTGTCAACTGAATCAAAGGCCTTAGTAATATCAAACAAAACAGAGGGATTAGGGGGAGGGAAAGTCACCAAGGTAGGTGAAATCTTTATTTGATTTCAGACAAGTCTAACTACAAATAAAGAAGCCAACTGGGAATAGAAGATTCCCAAAGTAAACACTAAGTTGAATATGAATAAATCTAAGCTAAAGTTAAAGCAGTATCCCAGAGTACACTGGAGTTCAGGTTCATGGGGGAGTGAAGTAGATAGGCTTGAGAGATATAATAATCTTTTAAGAAGTGGGTAACAGCGGGTGAAGGGGAGTTTTTGATAAGTGAAGTGAATCTTGAAAGCAGAGATTCCTCTAATGAGAAGGTCTTGTAAACTGGAGAATCAGGAAACTCTTTAAAGGCATGGTCAGTTGGTTCCCAGTAAAACTGGTCAGAGACATTTTGAGAGAATTGTTTAGCAATACTTTTGTCAAGTACTACCTCCAGAGTATGATGGTTGATAAATCTCATGTTGACAATCTTGGATAAGTTGTAACCTTGTTGCTTGAGATACATCCTATGCTCAGATATAGGAATAAACTCCACATTGGCAAAGTAGCAGACAGCCCAGTCAGTAGCAGGAGGTAAATCAGAAGTGGCAGGAAACTTTCTTTTGGCCTTGGGAGGAGCAGCAGGATGTCTTGAGGAAGCAGGAACAGGCTTTTTGACAGCCTCAGAGTAGGAAGAGTGAGCAGGAGCAGATGAATCTTGGGGAGTCTTGTTGACAGGAGGAGTTGGCACAGGGACAATAGATTCTTGCAGATCAGAAAAGGCAGAAAACAGCTTTTGAACTTGTTTCTTGAGTAAAGCATTTTCAGCTTCAACAAGTGCAAGCCTTTCATCCAGGAAAGAAATCTGAAGGGAATGGAGTGAAGCCATAAGAAATAAGAAGAGGGTAGGATGGGGTGGGTGGGTGGGAAAATTAGCAGGGAGAAGAGAAGGAAGGAGCAAAAAATTCCAGAAGTCAGAATTTATAGATGGATAGACAAGGGTGGATGGATGGAATATTCCTGGGTTAGGAAAATTAGCAGGGAGAAGAGAAGGAAGGAGCAAAAAAATTCCAGAAGTCAGAATTTATAGATGGATAGACAAGGGTGGATGGATGGAATATTCCTGGGTTAGGAAAATTAGCAGGGAGAAGAGAAGGAAGGAGCAAAAAATTCCAGAAGTCAGAATTTATAGATGGATAGACAAGGGTGGATGGATGGAATATTCCTGGGTTAGGAAAATTAGCAGGGAGAAGAGAAGGAAGGAGCAAAAAATTCCAGAAGTCAGAATTTATAGATGGATAGACAAGGGTGGATGGATGGAATATTCCTGGGTTAGGAAAATTAGCAGGGAGAAGAGAAGGAAGGAGCAAAAAAATTCCAGAAGTCAGAATTTATAGATGGATAGACAAGGGTGGATGGATGGAATATTCCTGGGTTAGGAAAATTAGCAGGGAGAAGGGGGGGAGACAGTCACCAACAGGTGAAATCTTTATTTCAGTTGAAACAAAGAAGCCAGCGCCACTTTTGTAGCTTTGATACAAGCATGTGTAGCTGAGGGGAATTTGTAGGTAAGTTGATAAGAAGTGATGATAGTTCTTCAGTGCTCAAGACACTGTTCAGTGGGAAGGGGGGTAGCAAGAGAGGTAAGAATGACTTGTGAACAACATTAATGAGGGGAATGTGATAAGGATTGATATTCATCATAAAGGGAGTGTGCTGCTGCAGATATTGCTGCCAAAGGTCTGTCAAGTACTTCAGGTAGGCCAGCTTGGGTTTTTCTGACTGCAGAATATAGTGAGCAAACTTCTTGACTTCAGGATCTCCCAGTATAGTTCTCCAGCAGGAGCCAGGTGTAGTGTGGTGTGTTCTCTTCCAGGCCTTAATCAGTGGGTTGTTGCAGTTGTGAAGTCTGAGGTATAATCTGGTTCTAAGGTAGAGAAGTCTGATCTTATAGGGCATAAACCCAAAAGCACCAAGAATAGCATGTCTGTAGGGGCATTCAGGCAAATGAGGCACCAAGGAGGTAATGCACCATACTGCAAACTTGTCAAGCTTAGTGCAGTCTCTAGAAGTAAGAGAGAGAAGTGGTAAGCCAAATTCCAGGACAGGGAAGACAAACTGCTTGAGTAGAAGGAGGCAGCTGGGAGCTGAAGTTGTAGGAGGAGTAACAGCCAGTAGCTTGTGGAGTGCCTGTCTTGCCAGGATAATTCTCTTCTTCAGGTGTGCTCCAGAGTCTAGTCCAGTAGGAAGGAAAGGAAAGCCAAGATATGTAGCAGAAGCCTGAGCAGGTAGAGTGGAGTTCTCCAAGTTGATGGGAGAGCCCAAAGGTACTGTCTTTGCAATGGAAAGCTGGAGATTATTCTTCTGCAGATACTGGTGGATGGTCTGGGAGTCTTGTTGCACATTGGAAGAGGATATTCTGATGTCATCAGCAAAGAGAGTAACCAGGCAGTCAGCTGAGAGTCTTGGGAAATCATTCAGGAAGATGGCAAACAGTATAGGACCAAGCACAGAGCCTTGAACCACACCATTAGGAACTGAGAATACAGCTGATTGCTCACTTGGGTGCAGAATTCTTGCTTGTGGATCCAGAAACAGAGACCTGACAAGGAGGGTGAGGGAGGTACTGGAGAAGCATTGCAACTTGGACCAAAGCAGATTTCTGTCAACTGAATCAAAGGCCTTAGTAATATCAAACAGAACAGAGGGATACTTGCACTGGAGAGAGTGATCTTGGCTAAGTATGACTGCATATTCCAAGGAGAGGCCAGGAACAAAGCCAAACTGTGCAGGATGAAACTTGAGGGAGTCAGAGTAGAGCTCCTGAGCAAGCAGAAGCTCAAACACCTTTCTGCAGGTGGGCAGCAGAGATATTGGCCTGTAGGAGCTAGGATTCAGGTGCTTTCCTTTACCCTTGTACAGTGGCAGAACATTTGCAAAGGACCATTCCTCAGGAGTAGAAAGCTGGGCTGAGCATTGCTGAAACAGTGGAAGCAGAAGTGCAGACATGGCCTTGGTACTAGTCTTCAGAAGCTCATAGGAGATTGTGTCCACACCTGGAGCAGTAGAATTGGGAAGCCTCTTGAGCACATTATGGATTCTCCCTTGATCAAGTGCAAGTGGGATGGGCAGTGTCTTGAAGTCAGGATGAAAGCAAGGAGTTGAGTACTGCTTTGTAGAGAAGAAGATGTTAGCCAGCTGTTCTGTTGAAGGTAACTTCCTGGAAGAGGGCCTCATTGCCCTGTAGAGTCTTGATACTGTTCTTGTTATAGAGTTGGAAGATTGCAGAGGCAAAGAACTCATAATATGATCCCAGAGCTGAGTATGCAGAGTGTGGTGAATTGCCTTGGAGTGGTGTATTGCTGTCAGGAGGAGTTTCTCTGTTTTTGGTTTAGGGAAACTCAGGTAGCTTTGTTGCAGGGCTGAAACAATGGATTCCCATTTTCTTGAGGTAACAGCAGTAGTCTTGCATGGCAGTGAGAGGGAGGCAGACACCAGAATCAGATGCTTCACAAAGAGCCAGGCATAATTGAGATCATCTGGCAGAGAAAGTAGCAAACTGGCAAGCTTCAAGTAGTTCCCAAAGTCTTTCTTCTGATTCTTGGTAGCTTTGTGTGTGAGCACAGTAAGTTTTGGCAGCTTCTTCTTCACAACTGGTTGCATAGAAAGGGACCAGGCTGGGTGGTCAGAGGCTCTCAAGGATCCTAGCTCAGCTCCAGAGAATTGCTTAACTTCATTCACAAAGTAGAGGGCAGCAGCAGAAGGGCAGATCCAGTCAACACATCTTTTCTCAGATTGAGCACCTAGTGCTAGCAGATGGCTTTCTCTCAGGAAGTTCAGTAGGAATGTAGACCTTGGCTTCATTCTTGCAGTCAGAGTAGTCTTGTTCTCAGGATGGGGAATGTTGAGATCTCCAAGCAAGATAATAGGTGTTGATATAGATTGCTGGTATTGCTGAACTTTCTGGCATATAACTTGCACTTCCTGAAGGGCAAGACTTGGAGGCAGATAGCAGAGCACCAGACTGATAGTTGGCAACTGGAGAGCAGCACAGTAAGGGGAGTAAAGAGGAACACAGAGCTGAGGAGTACTGATGGTAGAAGAGATGAAGCAGATAGAGGAGGTATTCTTTGTTCTAGGAGTAGAAAAGCAATATAGATTAGTCAAAAGTATAGAGGGTAGCTGGACATCAATCAAACACAGGAGGGAAAATCTTGAAAGAAGTCTCTCTAGAGCTGGTCTTGATGGCTGTATGCTGTTGCAGTTAAGCAACAGAACTTCAGGTAGTCAGGCAGAGGTTGTAGCTTCTTCAGAGGCAGCATTGACAATGTGACCTGCAGAGTCCCAGAGCTCTTCAAATGGTGCATCACTTAAGTCAGCAAGCAGGAAATGGCATGATTCTTGAGGAAGTATGCCACATCATAGGAGGGGGCTTGTCTCTTGATGGCAGCAAAGAAAGAGAGAATGGCAACAAGGGCTGGAGGCTTGTTGAACAGTAGAGAGTCAGAGGATTCAGATTCTTCAGGCACTATCTTGAAGTCAGTTTTCAGCCAGTTAAGGTTCTTCTCCACAAAGGCAACAAAGGGGTCAGCAATGTTTTGGTCTAGGATAACCTCCAGAATCTTCCCTTTTCTCCAGGCCAGGTTGACAAATCTTGAGAGCTGAATATTGCATGCCTTGAGTGCTCTCCTGATGTTGGAAATGGGAGTCCAGGGAACTTGCTTCAAGTACACCACAGTCCAGGTAGAAGCTGGTGGTAGGTTTGCTGGGGGCTTGTAAGTCCTTCTGTGTGGCAATGGAGCTGCAGTAGTCAGATTGGATTCCACATTCTCAGTAGAGGGTTTTCTTGATGTGTCTTGCTGAATGGTACTGGAGCTGGATGTGCTGATAATTCTTGCTAGAACCTTGCCTGCATAAGTCTGAGGTATAGCTGAGGTAACTGTAGGGGTGGTGGCAGCTGGTGCAGGTGGAGAGGCAGAAACTGAAGCAGGAACTGAGGTCACCTGGGAGAAGGCAGTAGAAGCAGGTTTTCTGGGAGGAGCAGAGTTCACTATCCAGTTGTTCTGTAAAACACTGGAGTAGCTTTTCTGTTGAACAGGATCTTGCTCTTGAACAGGAACAGAAGCAGGAGGCTGGGGCTGAGCAGTAGTGGTAAGGCAGTGGCACTCCAAGGAAGCTTTTTGCAAGGCATCTCTGGCAGTTTTCAGGGCAGCATTGGCTTCATTCTTGAGCTTCTTGCATTGGGCATCCAGTCTCTTGTTTTCAATAGCCAAGGCAGTATTGGCAGCCTCTAAATCAGCAATTCTCTTCTCAATTGCAAGGAATCTCTGAAGAAATGCATCAGTAGAAGTGCTGGCATCTGGGAGAGCAGTGGCAGGAATAGGGTTAGGGTTAGGGGGAGGAAAGTCACCAAGTGGTGAAATCTTTATTTACTTATGACAAGTATTTAAAGGGGTTAGGGGAGGGGAGGAAAGTCTTTAGGGGGAGGAAAGTCACCAAGTGGTGAAATCTTTATTTACTTATGACAAGTATCTAAAGAAGCCAAGTTAATCTGAAGTTTTTCCTAGAAAGCTAGGTCTGAGAGATATCTTCCTGGTAAGCCAGGTCTGAGAGTTGAGAAGCTGAGTGGTACTATATTTCCTAGTTAGCTAGGTCTGAGATTGGTTTCCTGGAAAGCCAGGCCTGAGAAGTGAGAATCTGAATATATCTGAGCTAAGTTATACTGGTTTGCGGTAGCTGAATTGTGGCCGGAATGGCCAGTAGACTGGGGGAACTGAGAGGAATTTCTGGGCGATCACTGGCCAAATTTACTAGGCAAATCTGGCCAATTAGCATTTCAAGGATTTCAGCCAATCAGAGCCTTTACTTTGCCCGATGGTTGATCAAGCCATCTCCCAATGAGCACACATCAATTTATTAATCAAATTTTGCTGGATCCAGGATTTGAACCCACAACCATGGGTATGGAAGGGTTAGGGATAACCACAAGGCTAAGTGTTCTTGGGTTAGGGTTAGGGTTAGGGTTAGGGTTAGGGTTAGGGTTAGGGTTAGGGTTAGGGTTAGGGTTAGGGTTAGGGTTAGGGTTAGGGTTAGGGTTAGGGTTAGGGTTAGGGTTAGGGTTAGGGTTAGGGTTAGGGTTAGGTTAGGGTTAGGGTTAGGGTTAGGGTTAGGGTTAGGGTTAGGGTTAGGGTTAGGGTTAGG
>MCFE01000893.1:0-27918 GCA_002104905.1 Basidiobolus meristosporus CBS 931.73
GACCTGCATCATCGGAGAATTGAACCTCATTGTGGTAGGTTGATTTAAGATGGTCAATCCTAGAACACCGCAAGGACTATTTATACTTGCCAGTTGGTGGAGACCAGCCAAAATGCTGGTGGCACAATGCCAATATAACCATTTCGGTGTGGAGCTGAGTCTTCAATTTAGGAAGTGCCGTCTGCGAAATTCCCTCGTATCACTCCATATTACTCAACGGGGCTTCCTGACCAGGTTGTGGGTATCACGACGCTGCAGACGGGGGGAACAGCGCGAGTGCTCGTCCTCTACGTGCAAATTCCCGTTTTCTTCTGGTAGGACTCTAATCCAATTCTGGGGAGATACCGGTCAATAAGCTCAGCTACGGTAGCATCTCTTCACACTCGATGAACACGAGAGCAACTCAATGGCTGCTGGAAACGGCGGTGGACAAATCATCCACGAGGCATATATCCATTCCAACGCAGGTTGCATCGGCAAAAATATTGTATGGAGCATCCTCCTCTGTCTTCTAGGTGTGATTCCGTGACCTTGCGCAGAGTAACTAGCTTGTTAATGTCCCAGTAGTCTCCGCGCTACATACTTGGGACCAAGGTGCTTGCTCCATATGCACATATTGTACTGCTTCTGGTCGCTGAAATGGCGGAATCAATCCATTACGATACGATCATTTCCGCTTTAACCATCTGATTACTGCTGATTGCACTCACCAACGAATTCTCCGGAATACCACTCTGTTTCCATCTGGGTGCCACAATGTGACGGATAGATCCCACCCTTGATCCAAGCAACTCCCCAGTGAAATCCCTATATCTTCAGCGTTGCTGGCTCTCTAGGGAGAAATTCTTTCGATTCTTCGGTCATTTCCATTGTAGATCCTTACTGAGTTCATGGGAGTCCAGATGGATTGGCAATGGAACAATCTAGGGAATCCCTCTACTGCATCTGACGGTAACTTCGTTGCGACCGGCAACCAAGGCTGAGAAGGGGGCTTTGAAAATCTTCCCAGCACCGTCTAGCATACAGAAGTGCCTGGTAGAGTCCAATCCCATACGCGATTCAAGCCAGTTGCATCATATACAGACGGATCATGAATACTTTCACTACCCATAATCCCCTAGTAGTGACGGTCCGCAATTATGAGGACGAGTTGGTGCGCGTATAAACCATGTGTATTCAGTCAGCAAACGCATCTAGCTGAAATACAATGATTGGGGCACCAAATGTACTTTATCGGATCTTACAACCATACAGTTCATATCATCAAATCCTCGCTAAAGCGCTCACTCGTAGATTAGCAGTCGTGGCGGAGCGAGGTGTACGGATGTGAGGCCATAGATACTGAGGCGCAGCGTCATTCTGAGATATCAACGGAAAGTAGGCTGGTATTGGGGATTTTCGACTCTCGAAGGTGGGTCGCTCGACCGCGAGTTTACCTTTTGTGTAAAGCTTGTCAAGTGATACCGTCCCACCTGGGAAAATCGGACATAGAAGCATCCACTGCTCCTTTTGGATGCCTTGGTAGCAGACGCTGGCCTGCCGAAACTCTGGTGTATCCTGTTTATATAAATGAGCGCATGTTCTACGACGTGCATAGCACGCGCACCTCGCACTCCATTGTTTTGGAAGTCACCGCACCAAAGGTATCACTGGCTCAACCCAGATCGAATTTTAGAAGTTCAACCAATCCCGTGCTCATTGGGTGGGAAAGCTTAGGATCCGTACACAGGCGATTTGCGGTTGTCAGGGTATCAGAGTAATTTATCGGCTGAATGAAAATTCGTTTAACAATGTCCCACTTGACCGCCTTAATACCAGTCGATTCGCACTGGTATTCCCTGGAAACCGTTCAGCCGTCTATGTGGTATGAATGGCCATTTGTGATTCCCTCTCAGGCGCTTCTGAGGCTCGACCGAGGCTCACTTGCAATCATCGCTAGGTTGGCCTGGGAAAGTGATGAGCTCGAGAAGCAGGCCCTGTTGAAATGCAACTGACCGGCTTGCACGACTCCTAGCAAAGTGCTAGGACTGCGTTATATCATATCTTATAAAAGCGGCACATCCGATTGAACAGGCCTCAGATATCCCTGTTTTTCAAATCAAGCCGTGTGCCTACGTGTGGTGTTGCCCCCAGTTAAGGAGATGCCTCGATTCTTTGGCCTCCCTAGTGGTATATCCGGGGTGTACTGAGCATTTGTTCGTGAGGCTGTGCTGGCATATGTCATGGTTGTTGATTCAAGGAATTTGAAGATGGCTAGGGTATCTATATTTGACGTCAATGGCTCTGCTTCTCTCATAAAGAAACTGATGAAATTCCTCAACGTTATGCCACCGTGACGGGCAGTGTCACCGCTAGCCAGTCATGGGATTCGGCCGCTCAGGAATTGCGTTTGTTGAGTACATTCAATCTTGCCTCAGGAAGATGGGGATGCGGTAGAATGATGGGAATTTCGCAATCCCATTTCCAAAACCGACCCTCCCAAGATCTCCCACCATCCAACTTTATTGTGGTTTGGGGTGGTTCTGTCCTACGTAGCAGCCCATCCCTTTCGGCGGTTAACTCGGACTGGAAAATCCGGTCCTGTCGTTACACGCGGTGATTGGTTGGTTCTGGCGCGGGTGGATTACTTTTAATAATGGTCCCAAGGTTGACGATTTGGCCTTGACCACGTCCACTGCGGTCCGTCCATTCTCTCGTATGGTCCTGATGGGTTCCGAGATTTCCGTGTTCCACTTGCTTCGTTTGCTACCAGAGTTCGACGAATCCTTGGCTGGATGTGACTAAACGAAGGATGCCCACCCGGGTAAGGCAGGTGATTGATTGACTTGTACGATCCCAACATTGGCTTGAAGAACCTTATACAGGTCGATTGGTGTTGGTTGGGATGGGGAGGGGCTATAGTGTTTACCCAGCATATACATACATATATTTCGTCATGGTGTTCCGGATGAGTTGAAGATGATTAATATCACTCTAAATCATTCAAGCATCATGGATTTGTGCCTTGTGGAATGATGAGGCTCCAAAGTTGATTTCATGGGATCTTTTGTTGGTTTAGCAGAGCTCCAACCTACCGATGAGATCAGGATCACTCTACAACATCCCAAGCATGATATCCTTGCTTCCTAAGCCCATCCCTGAATTTTCTTCTGCGGTGAATGGTTGGCTTCCGTCCAACAATACGATTCCATCTTGGTCAGCTTACTTGTGCTCAGTTGAAGGTGGTTCTGCTTAAGTGACCTCTCCATAATACACTCAGCATGTAATGTTGCAGAGCCTAGTTCCGTCTTGAACCAATGTATATACAAGTGCAATACCCACATGTTTCTACCATTATGCTCATATGGCATCTATATGCCCTTCTTGATATATATAGTTACACTACTCAGTGCAACAAGCTGGAAAAGTGACTTTCCTGCTGGCTCACCTGTCAGGCTTTTGTCTCAGCCAGTCACAAGTAACCAAAGGACGGGTTAAAATGCCTTGTATTGCTGCTACTCCTCTATACTGAACTCTTACCTGGAGGCGGAGCTGTGGCCAATGGAGGGAGGTATAGGCGAAATCATGAAACCGCTGCCACCTCACACTGTTGCGAGAGTACTGGAGAGATGGGAAGTGAATGGGAGAGCAAGTGGATTGTGTGGCTTTACTTAACAATTTATTGGATATGGAGGTGGTATTTCTACTCCTACATGGTCTTGGCAAGACAAGCACATACACCATGTTCCGGGGGATCCCAAAACCATGTGTGCAAAGTTTGGGGGCTTCGGGACAGCCTGTGAAATTTTCATGTTCAGCGTACCAGAAATTTTGGTGAAAATACTCAAGGTAGGTTCTGACAAAGAATATGAGCAGGAGGTAGGGAAGTGAATGGAATGTTTCGGTGTAAGTATGCGATTTACCACGCATACTACCTAGCCCAGGTGTGCTTTGGGGTGTTTTTCGGTGGGAGTTGATACTGGAGCATTTATGTATCCTTTGAGTCCAAATAAAGCATTTCCATCTTGTTTCGAATATCTGAAGTTGCTGAATGGGTGTGTGCTAAGAAATGCCATAAACCAGTATATGTAAGCTTGAGGCCTAATGGGCGACCTTGACAATTCCCTCCATCAGGTGCTATCACGGTTCAGATGGTATGGCGAATGAATCCTTGGAAATCGGATTCGTGTACGAAATCCTATTGCATGATGCACCAGATGCTATACTTACCATGTCCAACTGCATTGGCATCAAGCTAAACTCAGTATATGAGCATCAGAATGGGGGGAGCAGGCTGGGTTAAACCACTACGGGTACGTTTCCTATGAAATTACTTTCTTAAATTTGCCCTCGTAGAAAAGTATACGAGAGCTCAGCGCCTCTTGACCGATATGCTGTCCAATTTGGCCCGCGTAAACAGCCCTCTCGTTGATACATCCTGTAGAGCCAACAACGGGATTCACCAAGGCATCGAAAAGAAGGTGGTCGAGTATGGGCAGGATGTGAAGCCCGGAGGGATTCTATCGTGGCCAGTTCCACGGATTCCAATGTTGGCTTCCAATCACTGCCGCATGTTGGCCAATATGCTTTTCATCCAGATGCGGCCCAATCAGTAGCTGACCGGATGTCGAAAGTGTTGCCGGAGCGAGTTGTTCGGAGTATATGAGGTTTGGCGATGTATTTATCATGTGTAATCGGTACGTGAGCTCGGACCGCAGTAGGGTATGCCGGTTAGATTCCTGATGAGCAGGTTGAGATGTGCACCACATAGTGAGGTAAGCATCTCACTAAGATGGTGGTGGTTGCTGGGTGTTCGCAAGGCCAAGTCCCATCCATAAAGGGCCGGTCCCATGTTGATACACAGATTGGCATCAATTTGAATCAAGCTCAATTCCTATAGCTGTATGCTAACAGGTTGAGCTCGAGAATGCTTGGCCGTCATTCCGCAGAAGGTGCACTCCAGTGAGAGTTTGGGTTGACAAGCAGGCAACCTGCTTCAACATGTTCTTGTTGAAGTTAGAGATGGATCAGCAGAGTGCTTACCTTTACCATGAATTGATTCACTAGGGTCGATTGCAGTAAGGAACTTTGATTTCCCATTTGATGGCGGCAGCCATATGTTACACCAACTATGGACCAGCATAAATATCGGCAAGGGAAGAGTCGGCACACCATCTTCAACATGAAATCCCTTTTTGTAGTCTCCGCTCTTCTTGCGCTCGCCCAGGTTGCTCACTCAAAGGTCTACGCTACGATTTATGATGGGTACGACTTCAATGGTAACCAAGCAGACATTACCGCGGCAAGATGCGTGAATGTTACTCCAAGACACTCCGTCCGAGTTCGCACCGGCAGCTGTGCTATTTACACCATTATGGGCTGTGCGGGGGCGACCATTCACGACAACATCAGAAGCTCGTACAAAACCCAGTATGCCTTCGAAAGTATCCGCTGTAGGGATTAGCGCGGTGCTCCAAAGCACGTAACGCCTGGACCGGGCGGCAATAAAACTGATTGTTCCAAATACGGCTAATGGTATTGTGTAACACTGCATGGTTTCAGTGTTGGTAACCGAATGAATTGATTCGTCGGGATAGGGTGCAAGCGTGTGCTGTCATAGGGTATATCACAGTGAGATTGTCGATTCGGGGAGTCCGCATTATAAAGTGTGCCTTCAAATGCCACAAACTCAACTATACACTCTTTGTATGAGCACCAGAGCAACTGGAAGTCGATCTGCCTTGCGTAAATGAAGAAACATGCGCTGGGATCAGTGAAGGGGAAACCCGGCATACAGCTAACCACTGGTAACCATTCTGATAGGGCGACCTCTGAGTATGTTTGTCCAAGCTTCAAATGCTGTCTGGTATTATTTAGCTACGCTCATTTTAGGGAAAAGAATAAGTGTCCGACAAATCCCTGCTACTGTCAATTGGTCGCAAATGCGCCGGTTGGAGAAAAATCAAGAAATATCATTGCCAAACTTGTTGCGAATTGCCGTGTCCTATCAGCCTCACAATCAACTGACCCAATGGCTGCAGTACTTGAGTAGTCTATAATACCCTACAGAGTCACTGGTTATGATGTGTAACTGCGGCTATCGGTATTCTGGCGTTCTTGCAGCTGAGAGCAGACAATCTCAACATCAGTATACCGATTGTCCACATTGGCTTGTGGTGTGTGGAATTCATGATAAAGCCCGGATGTTATCATATGGTGGCTCTGTACCTGCTGTAGGCCAATGCTCTTGTGCATATTGCAGCTATTGCCATTGGAAATTCCCATCATATTTCTGTCAATGTATTTTTGATTAGCACATATTGCTAGGTCAGCTGGGATAGCTCTACACACAACTAGCTTGAGTATAAATATCTATAGCTTGAGACAAACTTATGCTATAGGTTCTTGATGAACTCAAAAGCTCAATGTTCACACTGCCTATGTTACCCTTTTACTTCCTGGGTCATATGCATATATTGATGCAAGTCTCAGCCTCCTACTTTTTAGTAACCCCATTAATATCAACAAGTCCTTGGGCCATGATGGACTGACCTTTGGGACTTCTTATTAGTCAATAGAGTTGCATACCTCATAAAGACAGCACAAAAGAAAAAATACAATGGAAAGCTGCACTACAGGTTTTAAGTCTACATGCCAGTGGGAGCATACAAGGAAATACACTACAAGAAACAAAGTTGAGATGGAGAATAATCTGAGAGTTATAGAATTCTGAAGGGAGGTAATGTACTAATTGTTTGCTGTCAATTGAGCCACATATACTTGTTGCACTTATCTGTTACCTAACTTTTCCCCAAAGAGAAATTGTCACAGAGCAAATGTATACCATCCTGATTTTATCTGCATTCTAGGCTTCTCTTGACTAACTGCTCTTAAAATTCAGGTACTACCCACTTGAAGTTCAAACAAGTATACTTCTTTGAAGAAGACCAGTACAACACACACTTCTCTCAGATTTTGTAGTAAACTGCTTACACCAGATATCCAGTATTGCAGCTACAGGCTAGAAGAGAAAACACCAACAGAGTACCAGCAAAATATAAAAAGAATGCAAGCAGAATGTGAGTAGATTATCAGGGGAATGGTAGGTGGGAGAGTCTCTGTAAGGTTTGAAGATCAATGAACATTCAATGCATAAGTGTATCAAACCTACTGTAGACACTAGTTGGCATTATCTCTGCAGTACAGCTGCCTACACCCAGTCCTGTGTAATGCCAACACACCAATCCATCATATGTTATTTCATCTATCTACATCTCCTTGTCCCTTTCATATACATCACTGTGAAACTGTACCTTGCTATTGATTTACCCACTACTACTATGTGTAGTTCATAATAATTTCAAGCCAAAAAAGTCATGGGCTCCTGCTTACTTACCTCCAAATATATGCAAAGATGCCACAATTGTTACACTTCTATTACCCTAACTTTACAGCTATTCAGTGTGATAACTGCAAAGTTTCCATACACCTTATGTTACCAGTGGCATGTACATCTGACAGGTAAGTGGTTGGTTGCTGCCACTTTTGCCATGACAACCTCTTAGGTATCTGCAAACACTTTTTGGAAACTGATCAATAGACTTGTGCCATTGGATACTGCCATACTTAGCCATGAGTGCCAAAAAATGCCATAATGCTTCTGAAAGGCAAAGTAGACCTATACTTTGCCACTGAGTGCAAAAAGCTGCTCTACATATTTATGCATAGTAGCCTTTGTACTTCACTCCTGTATTGGAGAAAATCCAATTTGTGACCTTTTTTAGGATTTATACTGTGCATGATGTATAACAGTGTGTTGTGCATCAACATTTAAAACTTAGCCAATTTTACTCCGTTTGAAAATCTAGTACCCTAACTGATTTTCCCTAACCCAAACATAACAAATCCCAGTTACAGTTTATTTTATCCCACCTCAGAATCTATTTTTAGCTATCACACCTGATCTATTTTCAAATGGTCATTACGTTATCAACCTATCTGCCAAGCCTTCCCAGGTGATTAGTCATCTGAGATCTATCCAACCACGGTGCAGTTGCCAAGACATCAGTTGATTGATGATGTAATTTTCATTTATCTTATGCACCTATGAACACCCAAATTTATCTCAATCAATCCAGTCCCTTGGCACTTACTAATTCAACTTGATCAGAAAAGTATAAATAAAGTTTACTGAACCTTTTGGTTTAGTGTGTGTCTCAACGAAATTAAGATTCTGTCTCAGCAAAAATAAGAATCCATCAATTCCGTTCTAGTTTCTATCCAAGCCTAGTATATCTAGCACTCCAAAGAACACCAAGCCTAGCCTGCCCAGCAAACAAATATCATTGCCTTTATAGCCAACCCAGCTATATCCAAGACCAATATTAGATCAGAATCTTTCTGCTAATATTTCTGCCACTCTCTGACAATTCTAAGATTCTGCACTTAATTGTCCCTTTGGTTCAGTTAAACCATTCAAGAGCTTTATTACACTTTCTCTTGGATACAACATTTTTTTTGTTGAATTCCATTACATTCAGCCAATTAGAAGATGTCCTCAGCAGCAAGCAATCCAAACCTTTCCATGTTTGAAGAAGCCAGAAGAAATCAGGAAGAACTTACTGAACAGCTTGAAAACATCATGCTTGAAAGAAATACCATGATGCTTGAGCACTCAAAGCTTGCCCAAACAAGATCTGATAATCACCGTAGAGATGAACTCCTTGAAGTTATATCCGGTTACCAAGATGAAATTGGAATAATTAAGGAAGCACTGGAGAATATTGCCATAGTAATTGACAGCATTGAAAATCCACCAAGCCTTGCTCTGCATCAGCCACCAAGAAGTCATGCCTTTGAATCCTCCAGATCTACATCTCCTTCTAGACCTGCCCCGGTGGTTGTCCCAAGATCCTTGCCTGTTTATGCTGAAGGCACCAATGCTATCAAGAATCCAACTGAGTTTCTTTACAAGTTTAGTCACATCTTAGCTGCACACCAGCTAGACCCTGACACCAACTGGGCTAGACTTCTGCCTCTCTGTCTCACAATGCAAGATGCTGACTGGGTTGAAGTGAACATTCCTTCCAATAGTACGTGGAAAATTGCCCAAAACCTCTTTTGCAGCCATTTTGAAGATCCTCTCAAGAAAGCACATCTGAACTGCAACTTATGGAAAACTAAAATGCAAAAAGGTGAATCTGTGCAACACTTCTGTGATAGATTCCAAAGACAAATGAGATTAGCTGGAGTTAGTGATGATAATCCATTGCTTACAGCTCATTTTCTTTCAAACTTTTCACACCAGCTACAGAGCAATATTGCTATTGTCAAAGCATGCAACCCTGCACGTACCTATGACCAGATCTCAGAGATATGTACACTGGCAATCACCTTGACTGCAGCTGTTAGCCAGACTTCAGGCAGCTCAACCCAATATCCCACAACAGCCGGAAAAGAGACCAGTCATGTGACCAAGAAGCAGTCAACCGCTACTAAGCACTGTGAGCTTCATGGAAAATGCTATCATTCTACCAGTGAATGCAAAGGCATCACCAAGCAGTCAAATAAGTCAGGAAACACCGCAGAAAAGCAGCAAAACACCAATACTGATAATCCATATGCAGATGACAAGTGCTTTAAATGTGGAAATAGGGGACATAGATCACCTGCCTGTCCTGAGAAGAACTCCACACCATCAGCCAAAATTACCCAGATCCTTGATGATCATTCAGCCAATGATACAATGGGGTATGAAGAAGCATATGAAGAACTTACAGTTCAAGATTATCACAACCTCTTTGAGTTTCCGGCTAAAATTGCAACTGTTCAAGAAAAGAAGCAACCAATCACACAGCTCAAAGCCATAGAAGTGCCACTCACCCTCAATGGCCAATCATACGTAGCACTACTGGATACTGGATCATCCAACTCTATTGTATCACCCAATGTAGTCAGAGAACTCAATTTGGAGATAGAAAAACGACCAGGAAAAATCATTCTTGCAGCTAAGGATCTCTCAGCCCCAAGAATTGGCATTACCAACCCAATCAACATACATTGTGGCTCAGTAACCATAATCCATCAGATGGAAGTGATTGACATACCTGATGGACCTCAGGTAGTCATTGGTCTGGACACCTTCACCAAACTTGGCTTTCACATAGGCAGACTACCGGTTTCCTATCCAGGAATCACTAAATCTCAGCCGCTCATAATGGATCAAATCCCAGAGATTATCTCATCCCAACCAGAAGAAGAAGAGTTAACCCCAACTTTTCAAGAATATTCTCAATCAGTCAAACTGGATATTCAGCCGGCCATAGAGAGAAATCAGGCCATTCCAAGGAACAGCTTCTGCACCATCCCAGAATCCATTGTTACACTAGAGACCCCACCTGGTGAGTCAACATGGAGGAGGCAATACCCAATTCCGCATTCATGTCAACACTTAGTTGATGAGATAGTCCAAAAATGGGCTGACAATGGAATTATCACTCAAGCCCCTGTCAACACAACATTCAACAGCCCTTTGACGCTTGCACCAAAGAAAGATGCTGATGGAAACCTAACCCTGAAGAGACCCTGTTTGGACCCCAGACCTCTGAACAAGCTTCTCCAAGATGACAAGTTTCCAATTCCAAGAATCCAAGATATCTTTTCCGCATTATCAGGAGCAAAAGTATTCTCCAAGTTGGACTTGAAGGATGCATATCACCGATTCCAGATCCATCCTGATCATCAGCATAAGACTGCCTTTACTTGGAATAATATGCAATGGATGTTTCAGGGAGCTCCCTTTGGCCTAAAGACACTTACCAGCAAGTTCCAGAGAGTCATGACTATAATACTCAAGAATGCACCATACGCATTGGTATTTGTTGATGATGTCATCATATTTTCCACTAACCGTGATGATCATGCTACCCATGTTACTGATGTAATCAACATACTGACAACTGCTGGACTGATTCTCAATGCTGAAAAGTGCAGTTTTGCCTGCCTCAAAATCAATCTACTTGGATTTATAGTCACACCAGCTGGCCACCAATTAGATCCTTTCAAACTGGTCAATATCCCAGAATGGCCAAAACCCACTAGCGCCAAGCAACTTCAACATTATCTTGGAGTATTCAACTATTTCAGGGAACACATACCACTCTTGTCCTCATTGAGTGCCCCTTTAGATGCATTACGCCATAGGCCTGATCTCACCTCAGCTTGGAACAAGACTCATGACCAAGCCTTTGAGTCACTCTGCCAACTGCTTCCACAAGCACCTACCTTATCCTACCCAGACTTTACTAAGCCCTTTGTTGTTGCTACAGATGCATCTAATGTTGGGTTAGGGGCAGTCCTCTATCAAGATGAAGACCAAAATCCGCCTCACTGGATCTCTTTCCAAGCCAGGTCCCTACAACCTGCTGAGAGAAACTACTCTGCTACCAAGAAGGAGCTACTTGCCATAGTCTTTGCCTTGAAGAAGTTTCATCAGTATCTATGGGGTAATCCTTTTACCTTGTACACTGACCACCGAGCCCTTGTCTATATCCACACTCAGAAGACTCTGACTCCAATGCTTACCAACTGGCTTGATACTCTACTTGATTATGAATATACAGTTATTCATTGCCCAGGAATTCTCAACATCCTTCCTGACCACCTGTCAAGACTTTTTCCAACTTCACCTTGGGAGGGACATGTGATTACTGATGTAATCAGTAAACTCTCTACAACTTCCAAAATAATTCCTCAACTGGATTCAGCAACTTGGAAAATCCCACCTGAAGAACAAAGGAAAACATTGATACAGAGGAGTCATTTACTTGGCCACTTTGGAGCTGACACACTTATGAAGAAGCTACACTCTGATGGATATCACTGGCCAAATATCAAAGTTGACTGCTTAGAATTTGTCAAGTCCTGCAGAGAATGTCAACTTTACAATATCAGCCGCCATGGATTTCACCCTTTGAGCCACATCCATGCAAGCCTTCCTATGGATCATATTGCAATTGATCTAGCTGGACCTTTCACCACTAGTGATGATGGTAATCACTACCTCTTTGTAATTGTGGATGTCTGCACATGTTTTGTCTTCCTCAAAGCTATCCCAGACAAGTATGCTGCCACTATTGCACAAGAACTATTCAAGCTCTTCTGCCTTTTTGGATTCCCTATGGTCATTCAATTGGATAATGGAACAGAATTTGTGAATCACGTGATCAAAGCCCTTTGCCAGAATAGCGCCATTGATCACCGTCTGATCACTCCATATCATCCCAAAGCTAATGGACTGGCTGAAAGACATGTTCAGACCTCAATGAACATCATCAGGAAATCTATCAAAGGTATCAAGAAGAATTGGGACAAGTACATTCCGACTGTACAATATGCTATCAACACCAAAATTGCCGCTCTACATGGATCAACACCATTTTTCTTGATGTTTGGAAGAAGATACAACCACTTTGGAGACTACCAGAATACAGAGTTAGCAAGTTTGAATACAGATAAGCTAAAGAACCGGCTTGAGTACCTTACCAACATTGTCTACCCTGCTATCAGTGCCAGAAGTAAGGCCTCTCAGCAAAAGATGACTTCAACGTATGCCTCAAGACACAGGAACAGCAGCTTCCCAGATGGGTCATATGTCATGACACTAGATCCAATCCGGCAATCTAAGCTTGACCCCAAGTATGAAGGACCATTCAAGGTTGTCAGACGCACTACTGGAGGATCTTATGTACTTCAGGATAACACTGGAGCACTGCTACCCAAAAACTTTCCACCTTCTTCACTCAAACTTATTTCTCAAGACCCAGTAACTTCAGAATCCTATGAAGTTGAAGCTATTGTGGACCATGATGGAGAAGAACCAAATTGCCTTTATTTAGTCAAGTGGAAAGGCTATGATGCCAAACACAACACCTGGGAACCTTACACCAACTTTGATGATGTTGCCATTATTGATCAGTATTGGAGCCGCAGAGGAACCCAGAAGGTATCAAAAAACTCCTCTTCCGGAAGGAAGTGATGTTGTGCATCAACATTTAAAACTTAGCCAATTTTACTCCGTTTGAAAATCTAGTATGCTAACTGATTTTCCCTAACCCAAACATAACAAATCCCAGTTACAGCTTATTTTATCCCACCTCAGAATCTATTTTTAGCTATCACACCTGATCTATTTTCAAATGGTCATTACGTTATCAACCTATCTGCCAAGCCTTCCCAGGTGATTAGTCATCTGAGATCTATCCAACCACGGTGCAGTTGCCAAGACATCAGTTGATTGATGATGTAATTTTCATTTATCTTATGCACCTATGAACACCCAAATTTATCTCAATCAATCCAGTCCCTTGGCGCTTACTAATTCAACTTGATCAGAAAAGTATAAATAAAGTTTACTGAACCTTTTGGTTTAGTGTGTGTCTCAACGAAATTAAGATTCTGTCTCAGCAAAAATAAGAATCCAACAATTTTGTTCCAGTTTCTATCCAAGCCTAGTATATCTAGCACTCCAAAGAACACCAAGCCTAGCCTGCCTAGCAAACAAATATCATTGCCTTTATAGCCAACCCAGCTATATCCAAGACCAATATTAGATCAGAATCTTTCTGCTAATATTTCCGCCACTCTCTGACAATTCTAAGATTCTGCACTTAATTGTCCCTTTGGTTCAGTTAAACCATTCAAGAGCTTTATTACACTTTCTCTTGGATACAACACAGTGCAGAGAGACTGAAGACGTGTATTTGGTAGTCAACACCTATGGCACTTGAAGTTTAGCTAGTACAATCAAATCCAGATGATGTCATGCATTTTTGTGACATGCTGCAAACCTCTGCTGCTAGATTCAGAGTGCCACAGGTATTGAGTACCAAATGTATGTCTTCAGTCCTGCTGCACTCTTGCACATTATGCACAGCATTGATCCCAGAAAAAAAGTCAAAAAATGGATTTTCTCCAGCCCAATGGGTAAAACACAGGTGATTCTTTGTATGAAGGTGTAGAATTTTGCTTCTCATTTTGTGGCAAAGTATTGGTTAACTATGACACTATGGTACACTGAGGTACTATCTGGCACTCATGGCACAATGTGGCACTATCTAATAGAGCAAGTCTAATGTATTGCTTCTCCCTGCTGTACTCTAGTCACTCTAACATTTGTTTTGGTATCATTGCAAACTTCAATTGAATTGCAAGCTCCTTGAATGAAAGTTTTAGATTTGCTTAATTTGCATTGGTAAACAGCATTCCAATGTTATTCTCCAGTAGATCCATTTGAATTCCAGTACTTCCAATCCACATATAAAGCTACATTGGAAGGCCATTTGAATATTGAGTGTTCAGTTCATCAAGATAACTTTGGCATCCTAGAACAGTTTCAAACGCATGGTTTTGAAACATCTTACAATTGACACACAAGGTCTGAGCTTAAAATGAGGGAGTTAGTATGGGACCATAGGCCAGTCAAAAATGACAAAGTTAAGACAGTAAATATGCCTTAGCATGGCAAAGGCTAGTCCATAGCTATTAGGTAAGCTCTTAGCTACTTATAACTTATGAGCATGATTCAAAGTACTCATAAAAAGTTGTTGACAAAAGTAGAGTCATAAGAAGCTACATGTCTATAAGTAGCTATTCACAACTACTTCTCTTCATAAGTAGCAAGAATGTCTGCTAATATGCCATCCCAACTTAATCTAGGAGCATTTGCAATTTTTCCAGTTTTAGAATTTTGTGGTCTTGATGCATATGCTTAAACCAAAATCTGAAATGACTTGAAATTTCATCAACATCCATGAAAGTACCAGATTGACACCTGATATGTATACATTGGAATACAATTGGAAAGTTGCAAGCAACCAAAAGCCATCAATACCATTGGAAATGATTTAGGATACTTGGAAGCGTTTTTTATGACATTTAGATTACTCCTTTGACAAAACTAATACAAGACCAGTGTGAATCTTTCTAATGTTATTTCTGTATTTGACTCAGCAACATAAGTTAACTCTTTATCTTTGTTTTTGGAAGAATCAAACTTGCAAAGGGGCAGAAAGTATTGAAGAAATTAGGAGGAATGGTACAATATTTAAGTGCTGCAACTACAGCAGGAATAGCTTATATGTTGTTACAAACAGGCTTCAGTTTTTATAGTTTTAATGGCGCAAAGTTGATTGTAAAGCTCACTTGTGTATTTATTATTGTTGTCCACTAATTATTTGACATTACAACCTTTGTTTTTTTCATTGGGGTTGGGTTTGTGTAAAAGCATCATTTACTTCTCTTCCGAAGAGTACATATTGGGAGTGGGGCTAATAAAGAAGCTGCTGCTTGTAATAATTAAAGTAGCAGGTAGAGCATCATAGTACTCCACATATTATTTTATTTTTAAGCTTTGAATAACATATTTGGCATTGTTACCTTTGCCCCACCAAGTGGAAAAGGTTTTGCATGCCATATAGCCCTCTATCAACAATGCATATGCCATGAGAAAAAATCTAAATGCTGGGTTTTCAAAAAGATTTTTTCCAAAATAATCAAGAGATCAGATAACATATGTTAAGGCAGTTTATCAATCATTATGGTAGCAGCTTTTATAGATATATCATCAGAAGAATCAGATTTACTAAAAAAACCTTGACTAAGATCTTTGACACCATGTTGGTGAGCAACAATGCTAAGCTTGCAGTTAAGTTTATTACTTAAAGTGCTGTTAAGCTGTGTGAGACAGATATTGCTAAGTATTCATGGTGTTCAAATCAAATCCTTGCACAAGACATCCAGAAATAAACAGCAGCTTTGTAGCATGTCCTAATATTTATGACAAATAGGCACCTACCCTTGTCACAAGGATTGGTAAAGGTGATATTACCAGCAAGACAATTGCAAGTAGGTTGGGAAAAAGATCTTCCAGGTGTAAATCTTCAGCCTGGAGCTCTTAATAGTTAATACCTTGTGTCAAAATTGACTGTGTTACCAAAGAAGAAAAGTATTCTTAGGATGGTATGATTTCTGCAACCAGATAACTCAAAAGTAGTAATAGTGTGTAAAGTGCTTTATAATCATGTTTATAATGTAACAGGGGTGGCACTTGTAATAGGGTTAGGGCTAATGCTGGTGTTGGAGTATAGGAGGAATCTATTTGGGGCAATATCAGTGAAAAGAAAGTTGGATTAAAGTATATGATGGAATGTCCAGGGCCAAAAGTGATGCTAAGACAATGGGTATCCCAGAAGATGCTTGTGATAATTGTAGCAATTATGGTAGTGGTGAATTTTAAACATTTTTGACAAATCATGGGATATTATGGCAAGAATTTAAAAGGGAGCTACTCAAGTCAGTATAAATACAAAGATGGGAGCTAAAATACTAATTGCATCAATAAGGAGTATGCAATAAATTTAAACCATCTTCAAGCAAGATGCCCATATTGATATATTTATTTCTGTCTGATGAGGATTGTAAAGTTCATCTGTTAAATTTGCTAAATAGGATATATTGTTCTGGCAAGCAAGGCCTTTCCCTTTAAGGAAGACACTAAGAGAAGACAGAGGTCATATGTGAAGGAAATCATGTTGACAAATTGTTAATTGTGCTATATGCAGAGGGTTTAAGCTTTGTGAAAATGAGTAATCCCAGCAAGGAGTCCAGATCAATAAGGAGCATACTACATGATAGTTGTATTGAAGCTATGATCCTTACACTTATAGCATAAAGGAGTTATGCTGAGGATCCACATATACCTGGGTGTGTATTACACTATTTCAATTGATCACATATCAGCATTCATGCAGTGAATTTACAGTTTCAGAATTATGATGGGTGATAGTTAAGCCTGATTTGTTTATCTAGTGCACTAGATATGATCCAGAAATCCTATAACTAATGAATAATATAGTGCTTATGCTTGTGAAAGCAGCAGAAACATCCATGAGAAACCACATACACACATGCAACAACAACATTACTGTAAATAGTGAGGTCAACTTCCTTGCAGTTGGAACAAGAAGAAGTGGCCCCAAGGGCCAATTTAAGAGTTATAATTGGTGCAGGTGATCATGGAACTGTCTATTTGCACTGGCAATCAAGCTCTAGGATGAAATATTACATCAAAAGCAACAGCAATATATCAGTGCTGGTATGGTTGATATATGGAACTGGAAAGTGCCAAATCTGGTTGTGCAGTTTGATAATACAAATGAGATATTTTCTATCCTCTTTAGGATGAAGCCTCTATTACCAGCTACAAACTAGAGTATGGTAGTTTGTAATACCATATGAAGCCTACAAAGATGCAAACAGAAGATCTGAGTATGCAACAAAGATATTGGTGAAAGCAAGTTATGTCTAGATTGGAAGGAAATATATGCTCTGAGTCAATTTTAGAATGCAGGAAACACTAAGAGACATAGCCTCAGTGGGAGTACAATACCCATATCAGGAATGCAAAGAAACTAGTAGAAATACCATTGAGGGCACTAGTCCAAAAGAGGAAACTTAGGTCAACTGGTGAAGATTAAGACACATACAATAATGACCCTTTATTGGGTCTAGTAGATACTACATGGAATGTATGTGCAAAGTTATAATTCAGCTCCAGATATAAATATCAGGAGAATAGTCTAAGTAAATTAAACTATATACCAGATACATATATAGCCCAGACCTACTGGAATGAGACTAAATCCTAACTTTGCCAATTATTGGCCAATTGTGCTCACTTGACAGACAGCAGAAAGCCTGAAAGCACAGCTACCTAATGGTAGTAGGTATGTCATGATATGACCTGTACCTCAGATATTTTACTCCCATCTAGTGGAGTATACTCTTTCATAAATCTTTTGAGATGAGATCCAAGTTCAGACTCAAAGAAATCTGATATGAGGTATGTAGTTAATAGTGTTGGCTAATTTCTAGTTATTACAGATAATTTGCAATCTCTAATATATATCAGAAAATATACTAGTCAAATAGGCTAGATGGCTAACTGCATGTTTATTTTCAACCAGAAAATACATAACACCACTGCAAGTTCATAGGCATATGGGCGTTGTAGTGGGGTGACAGTGACACCCACTAACAGATGTGCTCATTCCCTTATTTTCTACTTCCCTATATCCCTACTACACTCATTTTAGTTTTATCCCATTTGTCTTACCCAATCAGTACTATCCCATAAGCCGGTTGACTATCACACCTGCTTACCTTATTGCATAAGTTACCCCTCACTTTATGTAAGATTACTAGTTACAAGTGCTTCTATATTAGGCAAGTACCCGCGCCAGTACCCGTGACACATGATCAACCCGTGTCACCATCCCTACCATTTCCATACCATATATGGTATCCCCATGTTACACAGGTTTCAGAATACTGATTCCTGATTGGTTGGATGTGCTGTGCCTCTTAGAACCTTCCGGCACCTACTTAGAACATTCTTAGGTCATTCTGATGTCATCAAGATTTCTATTGAACTCCGGAACCTTCTGGAACACCATGATTAGTAATCACTTAGCCAGTGAAGAAAAGTATATAAGGGAGGCTATCCCTCAACAATAAATCATCATCCCTTTTATCAATATACCGACTTGTTGATTAGTGTGATCACTGCTACCTGCTGCTACCTGAACTTCCAACCCTAGACCACAGGACACTCCCAGGAAACCGCGCTGACAGCCAACTGACCTTGGAGGCACTACTTGTGAGGAATACTCAGAGTAGGTATCTTTTATTATATTTGATTCTTTCCCAAGTTTGTTCTTGTACAGGCAAAGATACTTTTCTGTCTTTGTAACTATTGACCAAAGCTGCATTCTTATCAAGTCCCTGCTGGTGGAGTTTACAGTTGTTTTGACTTTGGAAGCTTTAGTACATTGTCATCTCAAAGGACGCTGAACCCAGCACATACTTTTGTTAAGACGCCAACTAAGTTGGGGATTGTAGCTCAATAGTTTTCCCTTGACAAGCTTGTGGCTTTATTCCCCTTCACATTAGATTAGAGACAGAACCCAAGTATTCCTAGCAAGCTTTTGCCAGAGGTTATCGCACCCAGTGAACACCCCACACACAAAACACTTGAGAAGTGTTGGACGTATCTCTCCCTTGGACTTATACACCACCACAAATTTGGCACCCAATGTGGGGGGTTCATACAAGCTCCCTAGGACCCAACAAGATTTACCTGAAGATTTGAGCTGTTATCCACCTATTGAAAAGAGACTACCAATATTACAAAGACTAACATGAACTCTATGCCATTACCACTCTCACATGGAGCCCCACAGTTTGATGGAAAGAATGTGGAAAGCTTCATATTCAAATGGGAGAAGCTCTGCAAGATGTGCAGTCTATCTGAACAAGAAATGGCTGAAGACTTCCCCTACTACTGCACCGATGATATTACCACTAAGCTTCTCAGACAAGGAGACATTCTCACTGACTGGGCCTTAATGAAGACCTACCTACAGACCGAGTATGGTAGACCCCAGATATACTATGGAATTGAAGATCTCAGGCACTTTGGAAGAACTGGACTTTCCAAGCTACCACTTGAAGAGTTCATTCAACAGTATGAAGATATGGCCAAGCCACTCCTAGAGTCCCAGGCTATAACTGAGTTTACCATGACACTTTACCTTGCACAAGGGCTTCCCCAGGACTTGGCAAGGAAAGTTGACTTACATGCTGCCAAGGATGACAAGTCTGGCATTCCTTGCTTTGCAGAGATGAAACGTGTTCTCCTAGAGGCAAAGCAAACTTCTACCTTTATGAGACTCCTGACATCTAATCTGCCAGACCAGTCAACCAAGGAGCCAAGGAGTGCTGCTGCTGACAATCAGACCTACACTACCGACAGAATTGACCAACTTGCTGAACAGTTACAAAAGCTAGCCCTCAAGATTAATGGCTCAGCTGAGGTTCCTACTGAGGGACAAAGACCTTTGCCCAGGCACTGCATCTGGTGTGACTCTACTCAGCATGCCAGACAAGAATGCTCAGAGCTTAGTCAGCTACTCAGAGAAGGAGCAGTACAGTTTGATGCTGATGGAATGCTTGCTGACAAGGAAGGAAGAAGGATTCCCACTAATTTCCGAAGAGGAGGGATGAGAGCCCTTTTCCAGAAATCTGACTCAGCAACCAGAAAGATTACTGTTGATGCCCCTATTGGGACTCATAAAGTGAATCCAAGCAGCTCTGACAACAGACAATATGAAGTTGATGCCTTTGCTACCAAAAGACACCTCCCTGAAGAACCTGCCAAACCCATCCTTAGAAGACCACGATTTGAAGAACCTGAAGTTGTTATTGACAAGAGGCCTAGTATGCTGCCCACCCAAGATCCATTGCCTCACTTTCAGATGACCTCAAAGATAACAAGCTACTCAAGCCCTCAACTGATTACTGAGAAGCTGCTGAAGCAGAACCTCACTTTGTCGGTTGGAGAAATCATGAGTGTATCCCCATCTGTTAGGAAGACCTTTGATGAGCAGCTTAGAACAAGACGACAAGCTGTTGAACATATGGACACCCATATAATTCACACAAACCATGAAGACCACCAAAAAGATGACAACACTACTGAGTATAAGACCTTTTACTCAGTTGCAACTGCTGTGGTGAAAGGATATATATATGATGACCCTGTTGACTGCCATATTGACAGTGGCTCAGAGATTTGTGTTATGCCGCTAGACTTCTGGAAGACACTTAGAAGCAAGGAGCTACTGCCTGTTGATAGAGATATTGGATGGAACATGACTGATGCAAACTCAGGATCTAGTCCACTCTACGGTGTAGTGCACAAGTTCCCTATTGAGGTACAAGGAATCAAGGTCTGGCTTCCCCTCTTCATCTGCCAGAAGGCAAACTTTGACCTTCTGCTAGGTAGACCATGGGAAACCAGTACTAAGGCTACAACTACCAACTATTCCGATGGGTCAGTATGGTACACCATACAAGGATCCAATCCAGGACTACAGTCAACCTTCTGTGGTGTAACACCCAACAATAAGAGGACACATACTGCTTGCCAGAAGACACATCTTGTTATGGAAGAAGATGAAGAGCCTGACAATATACACCCCAACATTTGGAGCTGCTCATTAGGTATACAGGAGCAAACAGCTATGGTTCGAACAAAATACAAGACAGTAGAACAGAAGATCAGACCATCACTTACACCTTTGACTGATGGATCCCAACCTGCTGATTACATTAGACCACCAGAAGAAACACCAGATGATACACGACTTACACCTGAGAGACTTAAGCAACTTATCATTGGTGATGGAAACCTTACACCAGAGGAGATACTATTATTTAAGGAGACCTTGAAAAGGCATGATAAGGTCTTCTCATATAATGACAAGGAGATGGGACTCTTAAAGACATCGGTTGAAAAACCCATCAAGATTCATACAGTGCCCCACACACCCTGGTCATTTAAGCCTTACCCACTGCCCAGAGGACTCCAAGCTGATGTGCATGACCTACTTAAGAAGAAGATAGAAGCTGGTATCCTAGAACCTTGCCATGGGCCCTATGCTAACAGATGGTTTGTAACCAAAAAGAAGAATGGAAAGCTCCGATTCATTCAAGACATGCAACCTGCAAATGCTGTCACTATCAGAGATGCTGCTATACCTCCATCTATTGATGACTTTGCAGAAAGCTTTAGTGGCCACTCCATCTACTCAACATACGATCTCTACTCAGGATATGACCAGATTCCCCTTGATGAGACATCAAGAGATATGTTTGCACTACAGACACCATTTGGACTATTAAGGATGACAAGACTCAGCCAAGGGGCTACAAACTCCGTGGCTCAGTTCCAGAGATGCATGGTGAATGTGCTATACCAGTTTATACCTGAGAAACTTGCTGTCTTTGTGGATGACATAGGCATCAAAGGATCAAAATTCCGGGACACCACTGAAGTTATGCCTGGAGTAAGAAAGTTTGTCTATGACCATATTGCAGACAATGATGCCATACTAGGAGCCATTGAAGAAGCTGGACTCACCATCAGTGGTGAGAAAAGCAGCTTTGGTGTATCAGAGATATCCATTGTTGGACAAAAATGCAACACCTTTGGTCGCTCACCTGGAGACTCCAAGACACAAAAGATATGCAACTGGCCTACCCCCACAAATCTAACACAAGCTCGTGGCTTTGTGGCAGCTTGTGGGTTCTTTAGGATCTGGATCCCAAGATTTTCTGAGATAGCAGAACCAATCTACCGACTACAGAGAAAGAATACCCCATTTATCTGGGGAGAAGAGCAAGAAGAAGCCATGCAATTACTGAAAGAGGCCTTAGTATCTCCACCAGTTCTAAGACCTCTTGACTATCAAAACACTGAATGCCCGCCTATTTTGACAGTGGATGCAAGCCCCATAGGAGCTGGAGCACTACTTGGACAAGATGATGAAGATGGCAACCGCTATGCCTGCAGATATGAGAGCTGCCTATTCTCTCCTAGAGAACAAAGATACTCACAGATTAAGAGAGAACTACTAGGAGTTGTGAAGATGCTGAGGAAACTGAAGTCACAACTCTACATGACACATTTTATCCTGGAGACAGATGCCAAGCCACTTATAGGAATGATCAACAAGCCTGACCTACCTGATGATGCCACAAACCGATGGATGGCATGGCTGAAAATGTTTGACTTTGAGGTCAAACATATCCCTGGCAAGACAAATGTTGTGGCTGATGCACTCTCCAGGAAGGGACCACAATTATTTGAAGACTTGGACCCTCACTTTGATGATATTATTGATGCAGAGATCCGACAGATTGCCATCAAAGACCAAGAGAGAACTACCTGGAGTCTGATCAAGGAATATCTAAGGACACTTAAGAAACCTAGTTGGATGGATATTCAGGAGTTTAGAAAACTCAGGAAGAAGGCACACCACTACTATCTTAAAGATGATCTTCTCTTTAAGCGAGTGAAGCCTGGACTTATGCCAAGAAGAGTAGTCACCACCCCTCAAGAGCAACTGAACATCATGACAAGTATCCACCAAGGAGAACCAGGAGGACATAGAGGACGAGAAGCCACATACAATACCACAGCTCAGAGGTACTACTGGGAAAACATGTACTATGATGTCCAGCACTTTGTTGAGTCATGTGTAGCCTGCCAGAAGAGATCCTCCAAGCGTTATGAAGAACCACTGCATCCTACTTACACAATCTGTCTATGGCAAAAGGTTGGTATTGACCTTGTCCACATGCCAACAGCTGGATCAAAAAAGTACCTGATTGTTGCTAGAGATGACCTTAGTGGATGGGCAGAGGCTCGAGCCTTGCCCAACAACAAGAGCCATACCATATGGAGATTTATACTTGAAGACATCATCTGCAGATTTGGCTGCATCCGACAGTTTGTTGCTGACAGAGGAGAGATGACATCCCAAATGATCCAGGAGTTGTGCTCAAAGTACAAGATACACATAGCTTTCACAACAGCTTACCACCCTCAAGCCAATGGAATGATAGAGAGAGGACATGGACCATTGGTGAACTCTCTTGTCAAGGCCTGTGAGAATAACACAACACTGTGGCCACAGCAATTACATCTTGCACTGTGGGCAGATAGAATTACTACCAAGAGAACAACTGGATTATCGCCATTCAAGCTACTCTATGGACATGACTGCATACTACCAGTTGAGTTAAACACAGTCACTTGGAACTCATTGAATTGGAGATCCGATATGCAGACTGAAGACCTCCTTGCAACTCGCATACAGCAACTTGATCACCATGACTTGAATATTAGCAGAGCTGCTGAACAACTTAAGGACACACGACTAAAGAACAAGGTGCCCTTTGACAAATCACACCCAACAAGGCCAAAACCACTATCACTAGGAGACCCAGTATTACTCTATGATTCTACCTTGGACAAGCAATGGAGTCGGAAGTTTGACAACAAATGGACTGGCCCCTACCTCATTTCCAAAGTGATTGGAAATGGAAGTTATTACATATCTGAGCTTGACAACACCCAGTTGAGAGCACCAGTTGCTGGAAATCGACTTAAGTTATTCAAGCATAGGAATTTTGCACATCAAGATTAGTTTGCTTTGACCCAAGTTCAAAGCTGAGAGGGGGGTGGATGTAGTGGGGTGACAGTGACACCCACTGACAGATGTGCTCATTCCCTTATTTTCTACTTCCCTATATCCCTACTACACTCATTTTAGTTTTATCCCATTTGTCTTACCCAATCAGTACTATCCCATAAGCCGGTTGACTATCACACCTGCTTACCTTATTGCATAAGTTACCCCTCACTTTATGTAAGATTACTAGTTACAAGTGCTTCTATATTAGGCAAGTACCCGCGCCAGTACCCGTGACACATGATCAACCCGTGTCACCATCCCTACCATTTCCATACCATATATGGTATCCCCATGTTACACAGGTTTCAGAATACTGATTCCTGATTGGTTGGATGTGCTGTGCCTCTTAGAACCTTCCGGCACCTACTTAGAACATTCTTAGGTCATTCTGATGTCATTAAGATTTCTATTGAACTCCGGAACCTTCTGGAACACCATGATTAGTAATCACTTAGCCAGTGAAGAAAAGTATATAAGGGAGGCTATCCCTCAACAATAAATCATCATCCCTTTTATCAATATACCGACTTGTTGATTAGTGTGATCACTGCTACCTGCTGCTACCTGAACTTCCAACCCTAGACCACAGGACACTCCCAGGAAACCGCGCTGACAGCCAACTGACCTTGGAGGCACTACTTGTGAGGAATACTCAGAGTAGGTATCTTTTATTATATTTGATTCTTTCCCAAGTTTGTTCTTGTACAGGCAAAGATACTTTTCTGTCTTTGTAACTATTGACCAAAGCTGCATTCTTATCAAGTCCCTGCTGGTGGAGTTTACAGTTGTTTTGACTTTGGAAGCTTTAGTACATTGTCATCTCAAAGGACGCTGAACCCAGCACATACTTTTGTTAAGACGCCAACTAAGTTGGGGATTGTAGCTCAATAGTTTTCCCTTGACAAGCTTGTGGCTTTATTCCCCTTCACATTAGATTAGAGACAGAACCCAAGTATTCCTAGCAAGCTTTTGCCAGAGGTTATCGCACCCAGTGAACACCCCACACACAAAACACTTGAGAAGTGTTGGACGTATCTCTCCCTTGGACCTATACACCACCACATATTTGGCACCCAACGTGGGGGGTTCATACAAGCTCCCTAGGACCCAACAAGATTTACCTGAAGATTTGAGCTGTTATCCACCTATTGAAAAGAGACTACCGATATTACCAAGATTACAACACCAACCTACCTGCCCAATATGAACTCTATGCCATTACCACTCTCACATGGAGCCCCACAGTTTGATGGAAAGAATGTGGAAAGCTTCATATTCAAATGGGAGAAGCTCTGCAAGATGTGCAGCCTATCTGAACAAGAAATGGCTGAAGACTTCCCCTACTACTGCACCAATGATATTACCACTAAGCTTCTCAGACAAGGAGACATTCTCACTGACTGGGCCTTAATGAAGACCTACCTACAGACCGAGTATGGTAGACCCCAGATATACTATGGAATTGAAGACCTCAGGCACTTTGGAAGAACTGGACTCTCCAAGCTACCACTTGAAGAGTTCATTCAACAGTATGAAGATATGGCCAAGCCACTCCTAGAGTCCCAGGCTATAACTGAGTTTACCATGACACTTTACCTTGCACAAGGGCTTCCCCAGGACTTGGCAAGGAAAGTTGACTTACAGGCAGCCAAGGATGACAAGTCTGGCATTCCATGCTTTGCAGAGGTGAAACGTGTTCTCCTAGAGGCAAAGCAAACTTCTACCTTTATGAGACTCCTGACATCTAATCTGCCAGACCAGTCAACCAAGGAGCCAAGGAGTGCTGCTGCTGACAATCAGACCTACACTACTGACAGAATTGACCAACTTGCTGAACAGCTACAGAAGCTAGCCCTCAAGATTAATGGCTCTGCTGAGGTTGCTACTGAGGGACAAAGACCTTTGCCCAGGCACTGCATCTGGTGTGACTCTACTCAGCATGCCAGACGAGAATGCTCAGAGCTTAGTCAGCTACTCAGAGAAGGAGCAGTACAGTTTGATGCTGATGGAATGCTTGCTGACAAGGAAGGAAGAAGGATTCCCACTAATTTCCGAAGAGGAGGGATGAGAGCCCTTTTCCATAAATCTGACTCAGCAACCAGAAAGATTACTGTTGATGCCCCTATTGGGACTCATAAAGTGAATCCAAGCAGCCCTGACAACAGACAATATGAAGTTGATGCCTTTGCTACCAAAAGACACCTCCCTGAAGAACCTGCCAAACCCATCCTTAGAAGACCATGATTTGAAGAACCTGAAGTTGTTATTGACAAGAGGCCTAGTATGCTGCCCACCCAAGATCCATTGCCTCACTTTCAGATGACCTCAAAGATAACAAGCTACTCAAGCCCTCAACTGATTACTGAGAAGCTGCTGAAGCAGAACCTCACTTTGTCGGTTGGAGAAATCATGAGTGTATCCCCATCTGTTAGGAAGACCTTTGATGAGCAGCTTAGAACAAGACGACAAGCTGTTGAACATATGGACACCCATATTATTCACACAAACCATGAAGACCACCAAAAAGATGACAACACTACTGAGTATAAGACCTTTTACTCAGTTGCAACTGCTGTGGTGAAAGGATATATATATGATGACCCTGTTGACTGCCATATTGACAGTGGCTCAGAGATTTGTGTTATGCCGCTAGACTTCTGGAAGACACTTAGAAGCAAGGAGCTACTGCCTGTTGATAGAGATATTGGATGGAACATGACTGATGCAAACTCAGGATCTAGTCCACTCTACGGTGTAGTGCACAAGTTCCCTATTGAGGTACAAGGAATCAAGGTCTGGCTTCCCCTCTTCATCTGCCAGAAGGCAAACTTTGACCTTCTGCTAGGTAGACCATGGGAAACCAGTACTAAGGCTACAACTACCAACTATTCCGATGGGTCAGTATGGTACACCATACAAGGATCCAATCCAGGACTACAGTCAACCTTCTGTGGTGTAACACCCAACAATAAGAGGACACATACTGCTTGCCAGAAGACACATCTTGTTATGGAAGAAGATGAAGAGCCTGACAATATACACCCCAACATTTGGAGCTGCTCATTAGGTATACAGGAGCAAACAGCTATGGTTCGAACAAAATACAAGACAGTAGAACAGAAGATTAGACCATCACTTACACCTTTGACTGATGGATCCCGACCTGCTGATTACATTAGACCACCAGAAGAAACACCAGATGATACACGACTTACACCTGAGAGACTTAAGCAACTTATCATTGGTGATGGAAACCTTACACCAGAGGAGATACTATTATTTAAGGAGACCTTGAAAAGGCATGATAAGGTCTTCTCATATAATGACAAGGAGATGGGACTCTTAAAGACATCGGTTGAAAAACCCATCAAGATTCATACAGTGCCCCACACACCCTGGTCATTTAAGCCTTACCCACTGCCCAGAGGACTCCAAGCTGATGTGCATGACCTACTTAAGAAGAAGATAGAAGCTGGTATCCTAGAACCTTGCCATGGGCCCTATGCTAACAGATGGTTTGTAACCAAAAAGAAGAATGGAAAGCTCCGATTCATTCAAGACATGCAACCTGCAAATGCTGTCACTATCAGAGATGCTGCTATACCTCCATCTATTGATGAATTTGCAGAAAGCTTTAGTGCCACTCCATCTACTCAACATACGATCTCTACTCAGGATATGACCAGATTCCCCTTGATGAGACATCAAGAGATATGTTTGCACTACAGACACCATTTGGACTATTAAGGATGACAAGACTCAGCCAAGGGGCTACAAACTC
>MCFE01000894.1:0-27914 GCA_002104905.1 Basidiobolus meristosporus CBS 931.73
TAGTCTTTCAAGCTCTTAATGCTGTAGCCTTGTTTGTCAGTGGGACCTCCACTCTGTTAACTATGGAGGCTGTGGAGGCTGTGGTGGGCAAATTGCCTTTTTCAGCAAACTCATCTACCTTGCTGGAGTGTAGCTCAACTGGCTGCGCTTCCAGATCTTGTGAAAACAGCTGTTTTCTTGTTGGTAATTCTTCTTGGCTATGATGGGATTCAGTCTGTTCCTGGCTTGAGGCGTTAATTAGCAAGAACTGCAGTTTTTTTTGCATGCCTCCCTGTCTCAGGCTTGGGTAGACATTTTCCCTTTACCTTTTCCTTTATCACTGCCAGGTCTTTCACTGCTAGTTTGTCTGAGTGCTTCTTGTAAAGAACTACATTTTCTCCTGGATGAATTCTGCTCTGACACATCTGTTTTGGCCTGCTTGTCCCTTGCAGGCACTCTTCTGGCAACCTGACATTTCTTTTCAGCTTGTTTTGAGCTCTCAACCGTAGTTGTGATGGGCTCCTGTAAAAGCAGCTGGTTTTTATCACTGCCAGGTCCTTCACTGCTACTCTGACCAGGTGCTTATTGAGTGGTACTACACTTTTTCTTTGATAAATGTTGTGCTGGTGCATCCATGTCTGCCTGCTTGTCCATAATTGGCACTCTTCCAGCTGCCTGACGTCTCTTTGACGCTTGTCTAGAGCTTTTGGCCCTGCTTGTAATGGGCTCTTGAGGAAGCCGCTGGTTTTTAGCCATGGCGCCCTTGTTCTTCTGCCTTTGATAGTTTCTGCTATTCTTAAGATACTTTCTTAGCATACCAATGCTGGCCCAAAATCCATTTGCCCATTTGAATCCAGGATAATGCTCATGGAACAAGTCAAGTGCATTCTGCTTGACCTTGAGTTCCTGATGGTCCCATGGTATGCCGGCCTTAAGGTGATGGTGTGCTAGACTTCTGACAGCCTCATGTATATTAGCCCACTCTTCATTACTGCCCTCAACGGCTTCACGGATCTTCAATGTCTTTTGATTTTTAGGCTATAGTATAAACACCACATTGTCTCCCTCCCATGCTGTGTCAGGTTTTTCTGTGGGCTTAATCTTTGGGCACTGTTGTTGTGCTTCAAAGACTGTACGGTGTTCCTCTGCTGTTACATCAGGAAATGGCTCAATTCTTGGCTGTGACATTGAGCTACTTGAGTTCCTTCTTTGCAGCAAAGATACTGCTTTCTCTACCTGGGATATTGATTGCTCTACATGTATTATCCGCTCATCCTGTTTCTGGACTACTTCCTGATTTCTCTGGGCCATTGCATCTATCCTATCAGCCACTGCACCTAATTGCTTCATTAATGCTTTGGTATGAGCTGACAACATACTTGCTAACATGGGTGGTGATGTTATCATGGCCACTTGCTGATCTTCAACAGAGGGTACTGCGTTTGCTACATTCTCATCTGCCTGGACAGAACAGTCAGCTTGTGACTCTGCAGAGGTTCTGAATTGCCTACTTGACTGAGAGCCTGAGGAGTCCACATTATTACCTTCAATGGGCACACTGTCCACAGGGCCTTTTTTGGATGTAGCCCCGCTTGTTGCACTGAATGTCAAAGCAAGCTGTTGTCCAACCGTTCTTCTGTTGCCGTCAGCGGTGGGGTTTGGTTGAGAACCAGACAACTTTGCTTTATTTTTTGGCGGCATATATATGGAAGTGAGTCAAACCAAAGGGGAAATAGTGTTACATATACGTGTGTATGTGGTGCCACAACTTTATTTATAATGCTTACTATGGCAGGTCATCATTGAATCTTACATTCATGTAGGTGCGATGTCTCAAATACAGGACTGTCTTAAGTTCACATGAGTATTGACCAAAAAGTGATATAGTAGCGTTACATTGTTGAAGGTCAAACTGTTTGCCCCATGGACAAGACTACTTTGACTCAACACCGCAAGAGAAGAGAAAAAAGACCAAGTGGCTATTGTGGCAAGCCTCTCAGCCATGAAGCACGCAGACAGCATAGGAAGTATTACAAGGATCACCGCCAGTATTTTGCCACCCAAGTCATATTTGACCATTCATTGGTCACTACTGTACCAACATTATCTTGCCGGCCAGTTGATACTTCTATATCAGCCCTGGCCGTCTTTGTCACCTTGCGCAAACTGAGTCAGGTGAGTTTGTGACGCCTTTAGGCTCACCTCAGCCTTCTGAATATGGCACGCCGAGTGATAGCTCTGACAAAGAAGGTTCACTGATGGATTTTGAGCCTATTGCCCCTAACAACAGTACCACGTATGAGCCCGGTCAAGTCCCTATATGCAATGAGACAACACCTGTTGAGACAAATGCCAAGGATACTTTATGGAGCCAAGTGAGCCCAGTAATCCATCTACTGGTGAATGATGTGATGTTGTGGCTAGAGAAGTGGCGCGTTTCCACTAATATCTGTAATGGGGGCTTTGAGGATTTATTACTACTTCTTGCCAAAATCATACCGGGATGCAACTTACCATGTACATGGTACAAGTGGACAACCGTCATGCAGCTGGCAACATATGATCCAGAGACTGTCCTGATTCCAGCATGTGTTAACAGTTGCATGGCATTCACATCCAAAAATGCTACCATTGCAACATGTCCAAATTGTCAGCAATCCACCACCATTGAGGGAAAACATTGTTCACACTTTGGATATATTCCGGTCATACCCCGTCTGAGGAAGCTGATGCAGTCCAACAAATATTACAAAGCTATACAGTACCGCACTCAGTATCAATCAAGCGCAAACATATCCAATAAATTCAATAGCAAACATTACAAACAGCCAAGATGCAAGGGCTACTTTGAAGATATGTATGACCGTGCCTTTGCTTTAGCACTTGATGGATTCTCATTAAACATGTACTCTACCAGCAAATCCTGCAGGCCACTGATTCTCATCAATTTGGATCTGCCGCCCATCTTACAGTATCAGAGCAATAATCTGATGGTAGTCTCACTGGTATCTGGGCCTAAATCACCGTCCAACCTGGATAGCTACCTGTATCCATTGCTGAATGAATTTTGTATGCTTTCCAGCGGGATAATGGTGAATGGCCGTCATGTAAAAGTGCATATTATTATCTGCATTAGAGATACCCCAGCCATCAGCAAGATAACAGGTTTTTCTGTGCACAATGGACGGTATTGTTGTCAAATGTGTGAGATCCAGGGGATTTACTCCATAACTCACACACATTATTATTACCCAAACACCAGCACTAAGAACATCATCTTTCCACAGAAAGAATGTACAGAAGTAAGCATGCAATTGCAGCAAAGTTGGCAAGCTATAAGCCATCAGCCAGAATATGGAATCAATCAGAAACCAGAGATACCTAAGATAGAGGGCATCTGTTGGAGCAAAAGAATTCCACTGGGAGCAATGCATTTGCTTTAAAACAAAATCCCTATACTGATGACCAAGTTGTACATGGGGCATTTCAAGCTAGATGAGCCCTTTGAGATACCGGAGAAATTTGAAAAAATTGGCAAGATATTACAGGGTATCCGCTACCCTAAGTACTTCTCACAGGCTCCAATCAATATTCATACACACATGCAACAATACAAATGCAAAGACTGGATGAACTGGATGTGTATTTATTCAAGTGGTGTTCTGAAGCCATTCCTACCAAGAGTACATTGGAAGCATTGGGAGTCATATGTGGACATTGTAGGAATACTTATCCAGAAGCGGATCACCAATGTCAACTTGACGCATCTGCAGCTGTTGTGTGAGGAGTTTGTGATGGGATATGAGCGGCTATACTACAAACATAAAGCTGAACGTGTAGATCTCTGCCACTACTGTATCCATTCTCTACTCCATCTTGCACAGTGTGTGGAGAATATTGGGCCTTGCTTCACCTTTTGGGAGTTTCCTATAGAGTGGATGTGTGGGGAGATAGGATGACTAGTCAAGTTGCAGGTACTACCATATCCCAATCTCATCAAGAATATTACCTTCAAGTCCGTCATGGATGTGATGAGTTGGCACATGGAGGACAGCCAGAAAGAGTTGGAAAATACTGAGGACAAATGTGAACATGGAGACACCTATGCCTATGGCATTAAGAAGCTAAGCAGCCCCAATGCGTGGCTAATCAGTTAAGTAATGCAAAGTTGGGTTGGGTGCAACAAGCAACTAATTTTTATCAGGAAAACTCCACCAAGCTATGCCAGATTTCTTGTGGTCACAAGCCAACTTCTACACCATTCAATACGGAATTCACACAAACAAAAGCCAGAGTGCACCTATAAGGGGGACTAAAATCCAGCAGGGAGAAGGAATATATTGGCTAAATACCAACAAGTTCTTTGCCAATATTCAGGAGGTATTCATGGAGGAAGTGGCAACAACCAAGCATATGTTTGCAAGATGTATATGCTACCAGCAGTACAAGGTATATGGCAACTTTGCAAGTATCACACTAAAAAGCCACAAAGTTGAGGTGATAGAAGTATGTCAATTGCAGCAGGTGTGCGCGTTTGTAGAGGTTAGTAAGCAGGAGGCCATAGTTTTTTTTGATTCAAACTATATGTGGAATACCCAAGGTAGTAGTGGGTAAGCAAATAAAGAAAGGTGATTCTACAGTTGAATATATGAATTGCACGAGGGGAGGTAGAAAAGGGAAATACCATTTGGTAAATTGGTATGGTAGCATTATACATAACCAGCGGCAGGCCAACATACTGCCGTAAAAAAAGCCATCAGAGTCTTGCTGTGAGGCCGTCAAAATACCGTCAGGTTTCTTGCCATATAAGGCAATTGGAAGTCCTGGCCAATTGGATCCACTTAAAATAGTAATAGAGCGCTGAAAGACCGCAAAAATAACATGCAAATATTGTCACAGCACCAATCAAAAATTGTCAAGTTTTATCCCTTTATTTGGCTGAAAAATTCGCAAAACACCGTCATGATCTTGTTATAAGATTGTCAGGAGGGTCACTAATTCCAAGCAGCTGTTAGTATGACGGTCTCTGAACGGGATCTTGACAGATGATCCGGATTGGATCCGCCCGCGGGACCAAATTATTTTTCATAGGGAACATTCCCAATAAATCTGGCAATATAAACAGGCTGGCACTATGTGGCACTATACAATAGAACATGTCTATATTCCTTAACCTGAATCTGCCACCTATCTTACAGTATCCAAGCAGAAATCTGAAGGTAGTCTCACTGATATCTTGCCGTAAAACACTGTCCAACCTGGATAGCTACCTGCATCCATTGCTGGATGAGCTTTGTATGCTCTCCAGCAGGATAACCATGAATGACTGTGATGTCAAAGTGCCTACTACAATCTGCATTGGAAATGCCCCGGCCATCATTAAGATAGCAGGCTTCTCTGGGCACAATGGACAGCATTGCTGTCAAGTATGTGAGATCCAGGGGACTTACTTCATAACTCACACACATTATTATTACCTAAACACTAAAAATCAAAGCATTGTGAGTTATAGGTAGACATTGAATGAATATTTATCCAGAAGCAGATCACTAATCCAACTTAACACCTCTACAGCTTTTGTACAAGGAGTTTGTGATGGGATTTAGGCAGCTACACTACAAAAATAAAGCTGAATATATAGATCTCCGTCACTACTAGGAATGGTGTGCTTAGCAGTAAGCAGAAGCTCTACAATGCAATATTTAATCATTTCATGGTGAGGGTAAAGCATACATTTGAACATCTGAAGAGATTTGGCATATTGGTTGGTAAATGCAGAGGAAAGTAATAAGTCGGAGAAAACAGCAGAATGGGAAAAGAGTTAAGATACTTATTAATGCACATTATATTGATACATGAAGATATCCACTGAGAGAAATGAGTGTGGAGCATTATGCAGAGTAAACAAGGCAAGGAAAGCACTATTCTGAGCAACATAAGTACAATTAAAAAAGTTACCATCATTCTCCTGTAATAATGCTAGCAGAGGTTTGCAATGATGCTATCAGAATGCTGTCAAGTTTCTTGCCATGTAAACTTGATGGGTCTGCTGAAATAGATGTAGAATACATTAAACCTGTAAAAATATAACACATTTCTTGCCAAAACACTGTTTGAATACTGTCAAGCTTTTAGTCTTATCGGTCTCAAAACCAGCACACAATGTCACAATCCTATCATAAGATCCTGTTGAGGGTCAAGAACTCTAATCAACCAGCATTACAATAGTATTATTGCAGAATCTTGATGGCCAATCTTGATAGAATTGACCCATAAAACCAAATTTTCTTTCAAAGGGTAGGTTGAGTTGTTACAAGTCTTGGTATAAGAGTTGTAGAGGAATAGGGAGTTTAGCTAGTATTGTATTCACTAAAACTTGAACTGATTTTTATTGAGGTTCCAGCAGCTCCTTATATACATTTTGCCAGATCAATTGCTGACTAATTGTATTTCCTAATGTAGGTTGTGGCTGATGACTCATTTGATTGCATCATCATCACCCAATAAGATCCTACTTAATATATCTATTTCTGTCTGATAAGGATCTGCTGATTCATTTGCTGACTAATGCTACTGCTTTCATAGATAATACTGATGTACTGATAACCTAAACATATACTAACTGATTTGACTAAAAACTGATCTAACTTAAACATTCAAGCGGCAGATCATAACATTCTCCCCTACTAAAGTTGAGAGGGTTCTCCTGAATCTCTTTTCTTGTGATACCAATATCTTGATGGTTCAGTATTATCAGCAAGTCTTGCAAGCTTGAGTCTGTCCCTATGCACTAAGTCTTCCCGGATATTGCCTTGTTTGTCCACCAGTTGGTAAGTTGCAAATGGACATTCTCTGATGATCTTGAATGGTCCTGTCCATTGTGGCTCAAACTTCTTCCGAGTGTTGTTTCTTAGCAATACAAAGTTCCCAACTGTCAATGCTTCTGGTGCTATAGTCTTATCAAATCTCTGCTTCATCTTTTCTGCACTTTGAGATACTTTGGTCTGTGCCTCTTGACGTCTTTGTTCCAGTTGCTGGTGTCTACTTGGCTGACTGAGTTCATCTTCTAAGGTGTCTGTAAGCTTTGGTTGTGTGAGATCTCCTGGAATCCTTGGTTTACATCCATAAACTAAGTAAAATGGTGATTGCTGGGTGGTGTTGTGTACTCTGACTCTGCATGCAAAGAGTGCTTGGTCTATATACTCATCCCATCTACTGACAACTCCATTTGCATACTTGGTCAGCATTTTTCCAAATAATCCATTAAACCGCTCAGTGACTCCATTAGTTCTGGGGTGATATGCCGAGGTTTTCAAGTGTCTGATCTGCTGCATTTCCAGGTAAGCCTCTAATGTCTTTGCCATAAAGTTTGCACCTCTATCGGATAAGATCTCCACAGGGCATCCAAACTTCATCAGGATCTCATGGTAAATGAAACTTGCAACTTCTTGTTCACTGGCTATTGGTACAGCTTTAGCAACTGGCCATTTAGTGGCATGGTCAATTGCTACTAGGATCCAACGGTTGCATTTCCTGGTAGTTGGCAGTCTTCCAATAAAGTCAATTCCCCATCTCTCAAATGGTCTTACAGGCTCCAAAGGGAAGAGTTCGGCAATTCTTTGTGGCTGGCCTTGATTGATTTGGCAGTTTGGGCATGTTTTTACTAGCTTCTCAATGTCTTGTTTCATTCTGGGCCACCATGCTCTGGCTTTTACAAGGCTATAGGTTCCTTCAATCCCAAGATGTCCATATCCATTGTGTAGCTTATGTATTAAATCCAGGCGAGCAACATAAGGACAATAGGCAATAGGGCTTCCATCAACAATTCGGTAGAGTGTTTCATTCTGTACAACAAATTTGCTGGCCTCATCACGGATTATCTTCTTGATATCTTCATCCACCTCATTAGGAATGGCTTGGTCCTCCAAGTACTTTGGTAATAGGCTAGGCCAATCTGATTCATGCACCAAGTTGAGTTGTGCAACTTGATCTAATCTTGATAAGGCATCAGCAACCGTGTTGTTTTTTCCAGGACAGTAGACAATCTTCAGGTCAAATTGCTGAATGTATTCACTCCATCTTGTCATTCTTCTAGAGAGTACCTTCAGAGTAAATATATACTTGAGGGAGGCATGATCAGTCTTCACAGTGCATTTGACTCCTTCAATATAGCATCTCCATGTCTTCAAACAGTGTATTATAGCAAGCATCTCCTTCTCATGAACTGGATAGTTTTGTTCTGCTGAGTTCAGTTTCTTGGATTCAAAGGCAACAGGGTAGTCCTTTCCCTCGTGTTCTTGGCTCAGCACTCCACCAATTGCATAATCTGAAGCATCTGTGCACAGAGTGAACTCTTTTCTGAAGTCTGGTATTCTTAAGCTTGGCAGCTTAGCAAGTTCATTCTTTAGTGTCTGGAAGGCAGTCTCACAAGCTATGTCCCACTTGTAGGTATTGTCTTTCTTGAGGATATCAGTTAAAGGGGCTGCAATACTTGCAAATGACTTGACAAATCTCCGATAATAGGAAACCATTCCAAGGAAGGATCTGAGTTCTGATATGCTATGGGGCTGCTTCAAATTCTTGATTACTTCCACCTTCTTGGGGTCTAAGGTTACTCCTGTGCTAGTCACTATGTGTCCCAGATATTCTACGTGTTCCTTGAAGAATTCACACTTGGCTAGCTTGCCGTATAGCTTGTTCTCTCTTAGTTTCTTCAAGACCTTTTCAATGTGCACCATGTGATCCTTTTCTGTCATGCTGTATATCAATATGTCATCCAGGTAGATTATCACAAACTTGTCTAAGTACTCCTGAAAGACAGTCTGCATCAGCGTCATGAATGTTGCAGGGGCATTAGTGAGGCCAAAACTCATGACTAAGTACTCGTAATGTCCATATCTGGTCCTGAATGCTGTCTTAGGGATATCTTCTGGTTTCACCCTAATCTGGTTGTATCCTGACATGAGGTCGATCTTGCTGAAAATAGTGGCTCCATTAAGTTGGTCCAAAAGCTCATCAATCCGAGGTATGGGGTACTTATTCTTGACGGTAACTGAGTTCAGGGCTCTGTAGTCAATGCACATCCTAAGTGTTCCATCCTTCTTTTTCACAAAAAGCACTGGTGCTCCCCAAGGTGACTTGCTGGGCCTGATGTATCCTTGCTCCAATAGCTGATCAATTTGTTTCTTCATTTCCTCCAATTCCAATGGACTCATTCTGTAAGGTGTCTTGCTCACTGGAGGGCTATCTCCTGTGTCAATGGCATGATCCACGTCTCTGACTGGTGGTAGGCTTACAAGCTCATCTGGAAACACGTCTGAATATTTCTTCAAGAGAGTCTGGACCTGCTGGGGTGCTAGGATAGAGGAATCCTCCTGTAATACCGCCATGAGGAACATCTGGGTACCTTTTCTAAGTGCTCTACAGAACTGGGTCTTGCTAAGTTCACTTGTCTCACACACACTGGAATTGACCAAGTTGAAATCCAGCCTGGCAGGTAATAGCTCATAGGTCTTGTTGTCTTTTTGGATCTGAGTAGCATGGGTTCTCCAGTTGATTGATGGATTACGACAAAATAGCCAGGTTTTCCCAAGTACAAGGTCAAACTTGCAGTTCCCAAATATATAAGCCTGTAGGTCTTCTTCATAGTCATTGATCTTCATTCTTACTGGCTGGGTAATACGGTTGATTATGTGGGAGTTCCCATCAGCTGTGGAGACTGAAGTTGATTTGGTAGGTTCCAAGTTGATTCCAGCTTTCAAAGCAAATTGCTCTGACATGTACTCATGCGATGCTCCTGAGTCAATCATGATCTTGGCAGGTACTCCATTGATTGCTCCATTCAGGTACAATAACTTCCCTGAGTTTGAAGTCATTTGGGACAAGTACTCTTCTGTCATATGGAAGGTGAGTTCCGAGTCTTCTTCAAGCTCATCTTCCTCATTATTGTGTTCATGGGACTCAATATGGTTGAAGGTTCTTGTTGGCTGGTGTCCATTTCTTTTCTGAGGGCAGTACTTTGCAATATGTCCCTGCTGGTGGCAATTGAAGCAAAGTCCTCTCTTCTTGCATTCTTCTGAGGAGGGATTCTTCTGCATAGCGTCTATTTCCATTGGTACTGCTTCTGATTGTCTTCTTTCATAATGATTATAGCCTTTCTGACTAGTCACTGTAGGCTTCCCAACTCCAAACATAGCTGAGTCATAGTCAATGGCAATCTTGATGGCTTCTTCAATAGTCTGAGGTCTTCGGTAATTGACTTCCTTGCGAGTTCTTTCTTTCAACCCATCAATAAAGTATTCAACTTGATCCAAGGGGTCCATTCTTTCAATTTGTCCAAGTAGACATCTGTACTCATAGATGTATTCTTGCACCATTCCTTTCTGTCTGAGTGTCTTTAACTTCCTTCTTAGTAGTGTCTGCTGGTGTGGAGGTTCAAAAGCATCCTGAATTTCCGACACAAACTCATCCCAGGTAGAGATTGTAGAGCATCCCATCATAGTAGCTGACCTGATCTTGTTGTGGTACCACTGTAAAGCTGCATCTGCCAGGTAAGAAGCTGCATAATGCAACTTGCTCTCTGGAGCAATTCCTTTAGCTTTAAAAGCTTCTTCAATCTGAAAGAGCCAAGTTCCCAGGTTTTCATTGACTCTGCCATGGTACCGGTTGACCTTCACACTAAAGTTGCTCTTGACAGGGCTTTGCTGGCTCTGAGCCATGGTAGTCATTCCTTGTTGCTGTTGGCTGAGGATCTGGAGTAGCTGTTGCTGTTGGGCCAGGATTTGCTGCATGGCATTCTTCCATTCTTGATTGTCCGACATCTTGAGGGTGGTTTCTTCTTTCTTCAGGAGGGAGGTTTCTGGTTATCGCTGCTACCAATGTTACAAGTCTTGGTATAAGAGTTGTAGAGGAATAGGGAGTTTAGCTAGTATTGTATTCACTAAAACTTGAACTGATTTTTATTGAGGTTCCAGCAGCTCCTTATATACATTTTGCCAGATCAATTGCTGACTAATTGTATTTCCTAATGTAGGTTGTGGCTGATGACTCATTTGATTGCATCATCATCACCCAATAAGATCCTACTTAATATATCTATTTCTGTCTGATAAGGATCTGCTGATTCATTTGCTGACTAATGCTACTGCTTTCATAGATAATACTGATGTACTGATAACCTAAACATATACTAACTGATTTGACTAAAAACTGATCTAACTTAAACATTCAAGCGGCAGATCATAACAGAGTTCATATATTTATCAGCTTCTGGTCTCATGTGATTAAACATATCTATTGCCATCAGGCAATGTGTTAGGATAAGCTGCTGCAATTTAAGAAGTGCTTCAGATATAAGGAACTTGTCAAGAAATTGTGATAATAGTTGAACTGTTGTGTGTTAATAAAGAGGCTCAGTTATTATACCTTTGTAGATGTAATACAGCTGTAACACTAAGTAAGGAGGGTTTCTCAATATTCAGGAGCATTCTGTAACAGTTTCAGGGTTAGTACATAATAGTTAGTATTAGTGCTAATATGATCCTGACTATAGGGGAATAGTCATAAGATCATAGATCTGAAGAAAGTGGCAAAGTTAGAGCTGTAAATTAGTCCCACAGTGAGCAAGACTAGTCCAGAATTGTCAAGTAAATTTTTAGCTGCAGAATGATACCAAATAGTCCAATATTTCAGCAATCCCCCTCAACTAAATAGTTTCCTAGTCCTAATTCCTCCCTGAGATTCTCAAATTGTGGCCTAACTAGTGGTTTTGTCAATATATCTGCCATCATTTTGTTATTTGGTGAGTACACTAACTCTACTAAGTTATTTTCACAGCTTCCCTCACAAAGTGATGCAGTATATCAATATGCATAGTTCTGGCATGATTAGTAGGAATTCTAGCTAATGAAATACATCTTTGATAATCCTTGCATCTACCTGTTGGTTCATCTGAATTAAAACCCAAGTCTTTGAATAGTTTTGGTAGCCATATAGCCTCCTTAGTTGCTTTACATGCAGCCATATATTCTGCTTCAGTTGTAGATGGGGCCACAGTTGGTTGTTTCTTGCAATTCCAAGTAATAGCTGTACCAGCATAAAGAAATACATAGCCTGTGGTAGAGCATCTGTCAATCAGATCCCTACCCCAATCTGAATCACTTTAACCATTAAATTTTTGCCTATTATCTGCTCCAGAGTATTCCAGTACCATATTCTTGGTACCTTGTAGATATCTGAAAATCTGCTTAACTGCTGCAATTTGATCTGATCAAAAATTCTGCATGTATTGACTAACTATTCCAACTGCCACTGCAATATCTGGACGTGTAGACACCATCAAGTACATTAGGCTACCAACCATTGACTGAAAGGGAAAGTTTTGGTCAATATCTGAGCTATTTCATCTATCACTGGCTGGGGTTTGCTTAATTTTGAGTTATTGTCCATAGGGGTAGCTTCAGGTTTGCAATTTTTCATTTTAAAGCGTCTAAGAATGTCCCTGATGTACTTAGACTGATTCAGCACAAAATTCTGCGTAGGTATGTCAAATTTGACCTCAATTTCAAGAAAATAGCTCAATTTTCCAAGATCTTTCATCTCAAGCTTGCTGAAGAGATATTATTTTGACTGTTTAAGTGCCTCTTGGTGACATGTAGCTAAAACTAGGTCATCCCTGGATCTGGGAATAGCCTTTAGCCACTAATCTAGCCTTGTACTTATCAACAGCACCATTTGAGGTTATCTCGATCTTGTAGACCCATCTACATCCTATTGGCTTTCCCACATTTGGTAAGTTTACCAGTTCCCACATTTTTGCCTTGATCAGTGATTGGTACTCCTCCTGCATAGCTTGTTGCCCCATAGGAGCATATGGACTTTGCATTGCCTGTTCCAGATTCTGAGGTTTGGCACAACAGGCAAGATAAGCTTCTTCATGATCATTGGATGTCTGCCACCAGGATCCAGGGGCATTTCTTATTCTGGTAGATCTCCTAACTGGGATAATCTGTTCTGATCTGCAACTGGTAGTAATATCTTCAATATCTGGCTGGAATTGGTATGTATTATCTTCATTAGTGTTGGTTGTATCATCAGGCAGCTGGCCAATGATTTCTGTGGCTTTCTGATCTTTATTCTCCCCAAATACAATGTCCCTGCTCTTGATCAGCTTCTGAATTTTGCCATCATACACTCTATACCCTTTAGTATCTTCACAATACCCAAGAAAGATCCCTTTCCTACCCTCCATTATCTCCCTGTTGTACCTTCAAATTACACCCAGTTTGTGTTTCTGCCATGTTCTTGAAGTGCTTAAACCTCTTTAAAGCTTCATCCTTTGTTTTGAGGAAAGTACACCCATGCATATCTTGTTTTGTCATCAATAAGCCTCACGAAGTATCTCTTGGCTCCAGAGGACAGTGTTTTCATGGGGCCACATATGTCTGAGTATACTATAGCCAGTATTTTGGTGGTATTGATGCATTCTGAGCTCTTGAAACATTGCCTAGCTTGTTTGCCATATGAACATCCCTTACAAACATTCAATTTGATTGGAAGTGAGTATTTTAGGCCCAAAACAAGCTGATTTTTCACCAATTGGCTCATTTTCTGTTCCCCAATGTGTCCTGGCCTCCTATGCCATGTCTCCCTGTTGGTTTCATCAGTTTCAGCAATGTTAACATACTCAGGTACAATGATCTTGCAATGTAGCTTGTTTATATTGTGATCTCTGATTCCTAGAGCTAATTTTTGTCCATTCTCACACAATATTGTGCAGCTCATCTTAGTAAAAACAAATTTCAGTCCCTCAGCAGTTGCTTTACTGACTGAGAGTAGGTTCTTAGCTATATCCAGGTACATAGAGTACTTCAGTGAGTTGTGCTGCAGTTGCCCCTGAGCTATTGCGCATATTTAGTTGTATAGACCCACTTGCAGTTGCATCCAGAGCAGAGTAGTCTCCCAGATAAACCTTTCTTACAGGAATAGTTTTTAAGTTGCTGAGCCACTCCTTTATACCCCAAATATGCTGTGAGGCTCCAGAGTCAATATATCATTCATTACTTTGGATACTTGCATTCTCTTGTACGGTTACAAATATCTTTTCATCAGTAGTCATATGGTTTGCCTGCTCTTGTTTCTGTTTTTTGTCTTCTGGTTTCTTCTTGCATTCTCTTGCCCAGTGTCCTGGCTTTTTACAATAGTTGCAGCAACCAGGTTTTCTTTGGTTTTGTTGTTTTCCCCTCTTTTCTGAGTACCTTTCTGAACTGAATAAAGCATTATCTTTGATTTTCTCTGCTTGCTCATTACACCTGAGTTCATCATGGAGAAGTCTTCCTTTGACATAGTGTAAAGTCTTTATGAATGAACATCCTTCATGGTTACCTGAGCTTTCATTTTATGCTGATAATCAATCTGATACAGAGAATTAGCCAATGGGCTTGTTCACTAGTGCTAGATCAGCTTAGTACAATGTGTACCTTCTGGCACTACTTTATTCAGCATAATGTTGGTAGTGGCATTTAACAATTGGAATCTGTGGTAATTTATATTTGCATTACTCATAGCAGTGCAATAGCAGCTTTATGCACTATTCATTCTATATTGAACACATCTCATTCAATGGATGTCTCCTGTTTGATTACTCAAAGAAACAATCAAGATCTTGGATATTGATGAGTGTTTGCTCTGAGTAGTTGGAAATGTCAACCTTCAACAAGTGGCCCAATAAACCTGACGATATGAACTACTAGAGTCTTTGCTAAGTATTACAATGCCAGCATACTGGCATATGTTATAACAACTAATGCCAACAGTCTCCATTGAGATGCCTTTCACCAAGTCAGTATGTGAACTTTAGAGCAACACTACCAAAGCTTGCAAAGCTGCTAATTTGACACAAGCCTGTCACAGCACACCAAATTGCAACTATAGACAACTTCATAGTGCTCTAAGCAAGGAGCTCTGCCTTCATAGAAAGTTAAGCCAACAAATGCTGCTGCACATGATCATGACCAAGTTATACTTGCTGTATTGACAAATGAGACCCAATGGAGATATCCTCTACCCCAGCAGCCTTTGTCAGGAAAGTGAGCATATCAGCATGCAGTATTCAGGCTAGGTCTACAACCTCATCTGGTGTAATTTAACATGACCAAATTTGAAGCCTGGATTACTCGCATAGGAGGCAAAATCCTTAATACCCGTACACAAGTGGCTAAGACAACAGTCAAAAAAGGGCAGATTTGGTATAAAAGTGAAGGACAATACCAAACACTTGAGTAAGAACATTACAGTATATTGTGTGTATACTTGATAATGATTGGTATTTGCTTGATTCAAGCTGTATATGTGCTTAGTAAATCAATATATAGATGCAATCTGCAAAGCCAGTAGCATTGCCAGATCAATTGCTGACTAATTGTATTTCCTGATGTAGGTTGTCGCTGATGACTCATCTGATTGCATCATCATCACCCAATAAGATCCTACTTAATATATCTATTTCTGTCTGATCAGGATCTGCTGATTCATTTGCTGACTAATGCTACTGATTTCATAGATAATACTGATATACTGATAACCTAAACATATACTAATTGATTTGACTAAAAACTGATCTAACTTAGACATTCAAGTGGCAGATCATAACATTACTACCTTTGTTTAGCATTTGCTAGATTGCTTTTATGTTGGAGAAAATCCTTGATCAATCATTGAAACTAGGGTGCACATTTTCAGAACATCTAAAGTAATACCAATTGGCATATTTGACAGCATGTCTAAGGGTCATTAGAGCAACTGGAACACAAAAGATACAATATAATATTGAAATAACAAAGATTCCACCTGATATCTATTATATTTAGAGCTAGTAGCAATTGAATGATGTATTTGAGATAATTCACTTAGTATTCACTGTGTAACATATTTGCTAATCATCAGAAATTGGTGATGTGCAGAATTTTAGGAAACTCTGAGACTAGTCCAAATGAGCTCTAACCTAGCAGAGGATAGTAGCCTTGTATTTTTTGATAGTCTACATAGTTTCAGCCTGTGTATAGTTCTGGATTGCGCTGGCACTGCACAACACTATCTGGCTCCATAATTTCCAACACAATGCAATCAGCAGGAAGCAATTACTGGTAATTTGATCAATCTTGCTTACATAACTCAGAACAACTCTTTTCTTGCTTTCTTAATACTTCATAGTGATCCAGACACATTTCTCTCAGTTAGTGTCTTCTTGTATAAATATACTCTGAATTTATAAGCATCTTGACTGTTTTACCTACCCTACTGTTCTCAACCTATACCTGACTCTCTTCTGTGTCAACCTGCCAATATACTTAATTTTTTCAGACAACTAGCAATGCTCTACTTTTACTCTGGATTGTTTGATAAGCTGAGAGCATAGTTTTGGCTTTCTGCCAAGCACACCATTCCTTTTCTTTTTATTGACTGTGAAGCAATCATTGGTTGAAAAATCCACCACTTTATCAGCCAGGTCTACAAAGCACTTCTGCCCTGCATCTACTTCTTTATAATTCTCTACCCAGAGTGCCTTCTTATAAAGGTGATTCTTCATTGCTGTCAGCTGGGTATGATAATTTCCAGAACTTTTGTCATCAAGGAAAAAGGGACTAAACCTTGTATGGCAGTATTTCTTTTAATAGCAGAGGAGCTTAACAAGGGATCTTCTTGAATAGAGTTGGGATCATAGTTCACAATATTTTGTAAAGATCTTCTATAATGTGTTAACAGGGAGCTCAGTGGTAGTGATGGTATTTGCAACAAAGATTCATTCAGATATATAGATCATATTATGATTGGAAAGTGAATAAGGCAGCATGAGTTGAGTTGATTATGTGCAATCAGCTTAGTTTATATGACATTCCTTGCATTATGATCAAATCATCAATTGCAAAGTATTTCATCATTAGATCGCAAGAATTATCATCAAGCAATGACTTGCTGATTTTATGGATAAATTACTCGTAAGTCTATTTTGAGATAGGAAATCCGCAACTGATGCTATCTGATCTGTGCCAATGAAATCCAATCTGCACCAAGCATAATATATTGAGAGTGCAATAATCACACTGGTTTTCATGTGCATTTCAAACAAGACTAAGAAAATGACAAAAGCTTTTGTAATAGCATACATATCCATCATTATGTTACATATACTAAGCCTCAACTCATCTTAAGTTCAACTTTGACAAAATCAATCCCAAGCTCACAAGCATAGTCAAGACTAGAGAAGTAATTTTTGGGATCTGTTGAAACTATTGTCATATATTTTGGTTTGGCTTAGTGTCTATGATGAATCTTCTTGCATATTTTTGGGCATTACTTATAAATCTGACAGACCTGGCTACCTTAGGGAGTTGACAGAGATGGAAGAATCTGAAAAGACAGCAGTGGCATGAGTTCTGGAACAAGATACTAGCAGATGTATGCACAAGATTAATATCATGGTAAGTATTGTATTAAGAATAATTTGAGAGTGAGGGGGATGATGAAGTTGTGCACAATCAACTACACACACAACATGTGCACTACCAATCAGATGCATATGTTTGTGCCCTAACTTTGGGAACAATGAAGATCTTGAATAACTTTTTGCCTCAAGTTACTAATGTCTATGTGAAAAATGAGAAGAGTGCAGTTGCATTCAAGATCAATTTCCCAGGACTTACTAAGGCATCAGTTTCAAGAAATTGGAAGGCAGGTAGGTGAATATCTTGAGAAACAAGCAAGCTTGCTTCAAGAGGAATAAAACCAACCATATGCAACTGAGGCAAGATATCACCAACACACCCGGTTGGATTTCTTACAAGTCTTGCAATATTAGTGTGCTGGAGCACCTCATTTCAATCTACACTGGCATCTGTGGCCAGAGCATCATGCACTAAGTTAATGCATGTTGGGCCAAGATACATAGCTCAGAGCAAAGTAACAGGAGCTTGCCAAGCTGCCTAATTAGACACAAGTCTACATGCATGGGCCAAGTTAGCTATACATACAGCATCACATCAAGCAAAGCCAGGGGCCATGACAATATTTCATGTTGCACCTGTTCATGATGTCAAACCTGTCCAGCAGCAGGCTACATCTGGAGAACTGACTGACAAAGACCCACCACAAATACCTTCATTGTAGGAGCCTTTGGCTAGTACACAAATGAATACTAAATTTGTGATATATGCAATATCAAGTCTGTTTGTGTAAGCATATGAGACCATCTGGTATCTTTCATCAGCAAAATGTAGACCGGATTATTCTGGACTGGTCCCATTCACTGTAGGACTATTTGATAGCTCTAACTTTGACACTTTCTTTGAGATCCATAATACTACAATTATTCCTTTTTGGTCAAGAGCACATTGGCACTCTGCACTAGCCCAAATACTGCTTTGTAATGCTCCTGAAAGTTAAGAAGCTCTACTTACTTAGCATTGTAGTTGTATTGCTTCTTCAAAGGTAGTACAGTAGAGCACTTTACAGAAAAACAACAGCTCAACTATTGTCATTCTATCTTGATTAGTTCTATATATCCAGAACACTTCTAAAAATACAACAGTTTACGTGCTCCCATTCCCTTAATCCACCATAATGAAGACTTCTGTCAGTAAACAGAGCAATTTAAACCTCTCCCCTGCAAAAGAGAGGTTTGATAAGAATAACTAAACACTTTATAGAATCAAGATGCAGATTCACCTTGAGGAAAGAGAGGTTTAGAATATAGTAGTGGGAAGGAGAGTTAAGCCCAACCAAACAGCAGACAAAGTTGAAAAGTTTTAAGAAAACAAGCAATAAAACCTTACTCCTATATGTATCAATGTGCAATATTCCTACATAGGACAAATTCATACTTCTAATACCACCACAACTGCTTGGATATTCTGTCTTTTCATCAATAAGTAGCATCATTTTTCACTATATATGGAGGAGCTCAGCTTAGTAAAAACTAAATTTAGCCCCTAAGTAGTTGCTTCACTCAATGAGAAGCAGTTCTTGACTACTCCAAGCATATGGAGTAAGTCAGTTAGTTCTTATATTGTTGCCCCTGAGATATCAGTCAAATTAAGCGGTGTAGACACACTGGCAGTAGCTTCTAATAAAGAGTTGCCTCCCAGATTAACTTACTGGCATTGATAGTACTTAAGTTTTAAACCACTCCTTTACACAACCACTATACTGCAATGCTGCAGAGTCAATATGCCATTCTTTACATTAGTTATTTGCACTATCCTGTACAGTTAAAAATGGCCATTTGTCTGAATTTCTATGGTTTGCCTGCTCTAGTATATATTTTATGTCTAATTGCCTATTCTTGCATTCTCTTGCCCAAAGTCCAGGCTTCTTACAATTGTTATATCAGCCAGGTTTTCTCCAGATCTGTTACTTTCCCTTTTTTTTGTGTGTCTTTCTGTGCTTAATGAAGCATTTTCTTGGATCTCTTGGAGAGGTCTCTCTTTGACATAGTGAAATATCAGATTGACTTGACTACTTTCAAAAGAAAACATCAGTGGTGCATAGTTAGCTGGTAGGCTGTAGAGTAGACAATGTATCCTAACGTCATCATCCTCACCAGCATTAACACTGCAAGGTTCTTCTACAACTCTATCTATTCTGTTGATGAGTTGAAGCATATCATCTTCTGACTTATGCATCATATTAATGAACTCTTTCTTGAATAAAGCTTGCTTGAGGTCTACTTTGCCCTGAAAGTTTACTCTAAGAACTCCCGTGCAGTTTTAGCATTGCTATAAGCTTGAATTTGTCCAACAAAAGAATCTTGTTGATATAAACATTAGCATTAGCATCTTTCTTCTCCTTCTCTCAAAACTTGGCAACTTCTTCTGTTCTTTTGGCCCAACTTCCTTTCCTGTCACTATATTTGAAAGCTTTCTTTCTTCAAGGAGGATCTGCATCTTTACTCTTCAGAGTCTGTAGTTATTCCTAACAAGCCTCTGTTTTACAGGAAGGATGTTTGTATATTTCTGTTTAGTTGTAGAAGTCATCTTTAGAACAGATTAAGGGAATTGGGGCTTAAAACCTGTTTTAATATAAGATATGTTTTGGATATAAGAAACTTATCAAGACAGAATGCTAATAGTTGAACCGTTACTTACTCATTAGAAAGCGCTGTATTGATACATTTACAGATGTAATGCAGCTGTAACATTGAGTGAGAAGAGTCTCAGAATATTCAGGAGCATTCTGTAACAGTTTCAGGGCAATTATACAATAATGGTAAAAGTGCTAGTTGCATCTTGGCTATTCTGGAATAATCAGCAAATGAATCAGCAGATCCTTATCAGACAGTAGTAGATATATTTAGTAGGATCTCATTGGGTGATGATGATGCAATCAAATGAGTCATCAGCCATAGCCTACATTAGGAAGTACAATTAGTCAGCAATTGATATGGCAAAATGTATGTAAGGAGCTGCTGGAACCTCAATAAAAATCAGTTCAAGTTTTAGTGAATACAATACGAGCTAAACTCCTTATTCCTCTACAACTTGTATACCAAGACTTGTAATATTGGTAGTAGCAATAACCAGAAACATCCCTCCTGAAGAAAGAAGAAGCCTCCCTCAAGATGTCCAAAAATTCAGAATGGAAGAATACTATGCAACAATTCCTGGCCCAGCAGCAACAAGGAATGACTACCATGGCCCAAAGCCAGCAAAACCCTGTTACAAGCAACTTTAGTGTGAGGGTCAACCGGTACCATAATAGAGTCAATGAAAACCTAGAACTTAGCTCTTCCAGATTGAAGAAGCTTTCAAGGCCAACTGAATTGCTCCAGAAAACAAGTTACATTTTGCAGCCTCTTACCTGGCAGATGCAGCCTTTCAGTGGTACCACAACAAGAGCAGGTCAGCTACCATGATTGGATACTCTACAATCTCTACCTGGGATGAGTTTGTGCCAGAAATTCAGGACGCCTTTGACCCCCACACCTACAGACACTGCTAAGAAGAAAGCTGAAGAAACTCAGACAATAAGGAATGGTCTAAGAGTACATCTATGAATATAGATGTCTACTTGGGCAAATTGAAAGAATGGACCCTCTGGATCAAGTTGAATACTTTATTGATGGGTTGAAAGAACAAACTTGTAAGGAAGTGAATTATTGAAGATATTAGACTATTGAAGCAGCCATCAAGATTGCCTTTGACTATGACTCAGCTATGTTTGGAGTTGGGGAGCCCTCAATGACTAATCAGAGAGACTACAATCACTATACAAGAAGACAATCAGAAGCAGTGCCAATGGAAATAGAAGCTATGCAGAAGAATCCTACATCAGAGGATGTAAGAAGAAAGGACTTTGCTGCAATTGCCACCAGCAGGGACATATTGCAAAGTACTGCCCTTAGAGAAGAAATGGACACCAGCCATCAAGAAAATTTAACCACATTGAGGCCCTGGAGCATAGTACCAGGAGGATGAACTTGAAGAGGACTCAGAACTCACCTTCCATATGACAGAAGATTAGACTTCTTCCATTGTACTGTGCCAGTGTGTCTGGTGCAATCAGTGGTCTTTAAGAGCAATTGGGAGCAATATTGTAGCTACCAGTAGGCTGGATTGCTCTTGGACAATTTTGCACCATGTGGGACAATCTTGCACACTATGGCACAATCTGACACAACGAGGTTGGCACAAAAGATTGTGCCCACTTGTAATGTTTGCATCACATGTGCAATTGGATACCGCTATTATGGTAGGTAAAACCCAGTATTTGGATATGTTTCTTCAATAAAATGGAAATAAATGCGTATCACACTATAAGCTACACTGATACTTACCATTTTTGTTACCATCACCCCAATTGCATGGTATTTCAGTGGTTAATTGGTTCAAAAGTACCCTGAAGCTTTCAGCCCCAATTGGCTCTTTGACCAATACACAAGCTACCTGATTTACCATTAAATATCCCATTTTGCCCATTAAGCAAGTAAATCCCTGATCCTAGTGATTGGACTAGGTGTCATAGCTAGCATACTACCAAATGTATGGGTGCAAATCAGATCAAATGGCTGCACTGGTGCCACAGATGATGTATACATATGCACGGTGTCTATTTATAGGGGTCCTGTCACAAATGTGAAACAACCTTGATATTGCTTATATCAAAAATTTAGAGATCACTGATTTGCAATGGCTCAATGCGGATTGCAAAAAAAAATGAGTTGTTTGGATCAATACAGATAATAGCAATTCAATGCAATTACATCATCTTCTCCTAGGCTTTTTTCTCACCGGGATTATTACTGAAGCATTTGGTAGTGATTCACTTTGCACACCTAAATTACTTTCTTGTTGACTATCATCTTGTCTACTTGAGTATTTGTAGTCAGTATTTTGCCTCCTGGTTGATGAGTGCAATACTGCAGCTTGGCCATGCTGAATTGCTCCAGATGATGCAACTGAGCTGGCCTGCAGTGCTATGTGCTGACATGTTCTTTTACTTTCCAAAGGCTCTGGTGGTGGAGGCACTTCATGTGGGTCATCATCCTGCAGTTCACCAGTAGAAACTTGCTGATGGTCAGGTGTAATGGCACATGCAGATGCAACTTGATGTGCTGGCTTGGCCCTTGGCTGAGTTCAATGTGATGCAGCTTGTTGACATGATTTGGCTTGCTCCAATGGACTTGTGTCTTTTTGAGCAGTTTGGCAGGTTCTGGTGGTTTTGCTCTGAAGTGCACATGTTGACCCAATTCACATTGAGTCAATGCAGGGTGCTGTAGTGGGGTGACAGTGACACCCACTGACAGATGTGCTTATTCCCTTATTTTCTACTTTCATATATCTCTACCACACTTATTTTAGTTTTATCCCATTTGTCTTACCCAATCAGTACTATCCCATAAGCCGGTTGACTATCACACCTGCTTACCCTATTGCATAAGTTACCCCTCACTTTATGTAGATTACTAGCTATAAGTGTTTCTATATTAGGCAAGTACCCGCGCCAGTACCTGTGACACATGATCAACCTGTGTTACCATCCCTACCATTTCCATACCATATATGGTATCCCTATGTTACACAGGTTTCAGAATACTGACTCCTGATTGGTTAGATGTGCTGTGCCTCTTAGAACCTTCCGGTGTTACAAGTCTTGGTATAAGAGTTGTAGAGGAATAGGGAGTTTAGCTAGTATTGTATTCACTAAAACTTGAACTGATTTTTATTGAGGTTCCAGCAGCTCCTTATATACATTTTGCCAGATCAATTGCTGACTAATTGTATTTCCTAATGTAGGTTGTGGCTGATGACTCATTTGATTGCATCATCATCACCCAATAAGATCCTACTTAATATATCTATTTCTGTCTGATAAGGATCTGCTGATTCATTTGCTGACTAATGCTACTGCTTTCATAGATAATACTGATGTACTGATAACCTAAACATATACTAACTGATTTGACTAAAAACTGATCTAACTTAAACATTCAAGCGGCAGATCATAACATTCTCCCCTACTAAAGTTGAGAGGGTTCTCCTGAATCTCTTTTCTTGTGATACCAATATCTTGATGGTTCAGTATTATCAGCAAGTCTTGCAAGCTTGAGTCTGTCCCTATGCACTAAGTCTTCCCGGATATTGCCTTGTTTGTCCACCAGTTGGTAAGTTGCAAATGGACATTCTCTGATGATCTTGAATGGTCCTGTCCATTGTGGCTCAAACTTCTTCCGAGTGTTGTTTCTTAGCAATACAAAGTTCCCAACTGTCAATGCTTCTGGTGCTATAGTCTTATCAAATCTCTGCTTCATCTTTTCTGCACTTTGAGATACTTTGGTCTGTGCCTCTTGACGTCTTTGTTCCAGTTGCTGGTGTCTACTTGGCTGACTGAGTTCATCTTCTAAGGTGTCTGTAAGCTTTGGTTGTGTGAGATCTCCTGGAATCCTTGGTTTACATCCATAAACTAAGTAAAATGGTGATTGATGGGTGGTGTTGTGTACTCTGACTCTGCATGCAAAGAGTGCTTGGTCTATATACTCATCCCATCTACTGACAACTCCATTTGCATACTTGGTCAGCATTTTTCCAAATAATCCATTAAACCGCTCAGTGACTCCATTAGTTCTGGGGTGATATGCCGAGGTTTTCAAGTGTCTGATCTGCTGCATTTCCAGGTAAGCCTCTAATGTCTTTGCCATAAAGTTTGCACCTCTATCGGATAAGATCTCCACAGGGCATCCAAACTTCATCAGGATCTCATGGTAAATGAAACTTGCAACTTCTTGTTCACTGGCTATTGGTACAGCTTTAGCAACTGGCCATTTAGTGGCATGGTCAATTGCTACTAGGATCCAACGGTTGCATTTCCTGGTAGTTGGCAGTCTTCCAATAAAGTCAATTCCCCATCTCTCAAATGGTCTTACAGGCTCCAAAGGGAAGAGTTCGGCAATTCTTTGTGGCTGGCCTTGATTGATTTGGCAGTTTGGGCATGTTTTTACTAGCTTCTCAATGTCTTGTTTCATTCTGGGCCACCATGCTCTGGCTTTTACAAGGCTATAGGTTCCTTCAATCCCAAGATGTCCATATCCATTGTGTAGCTTATGTATTAAATCCAGGCGAGCAACATAAGGACAATAGGCAATAGGGCTTCCATCAACAATTCGGTAGAGTGTTTCATTCTGTACAACAAATTTGCTGGCCTCATCACGGATTATCTTCTTGATATCTTCATCCACCTCATTAGGAATGGCTTGGTCCTCCAAGTACTTTGGTAATAGGCTAGGCCAATCTGATTCATGCACCAAGTTGAGTTGTGCAACTTGATCTAATCTTGATAAGGCATCAGCAACCGTGTTGTTTTTTCCAGGACAGTAGACAATCTTCAGGTCAAATTGCTGAATGTATTCACTCCATCTTGTCATTCTTCTAGAGAGTACCTTCTGAGTAAATATATACTTGAGGGAGGCATGATCAGTCTTCACAGTGCATTTGACTCCTTCAATATAGCATCTCCATGTCTTCAAACAGTGTATTATAGCAAGCATCTCCTTCTCATGAACTGGATAGTTTTGTTCTGCTGAGTTCAGTTTCTTGGATTCAAAGGCAACAGGGTAGTCCTTTCCCTCGTGTTCTTGGCTCAGCACTCCACCAATTGCATAATCTGAAGCATCTGTGCACAGAGTGAACTCTTTTCTGAAGTCTGGTATTCTTAAGCTTGGCAGCTTAGCAAGTTCATTCTTTAGTGTCTGGAAGGCAGTCTCACAAGCTATGTCCCACTTGTAGGTATTGTCTTTCTTGAGGATATCAGTTAAAGGGGCTGCAATACTTGCAAATGACTTGACAAATCTCCGATAATAGGAAACCATTCCAAGGAAGGATCTGAGTTCTGATATGCTATGGGGCTGCTTCAAATTCTTGATTACTTCCACCTTCTTGGGGTCTAAGGTTACTCCTGTGCTAGTCACTATGTGTCCCAGATATTCTACGTGTTCCTTGAAGAATTCACACTTGGCTAGCTTGCCATATAGCTTGTTCTCTCTTAGTTTCTTCAAGACCTTTTCAATGTGCACCATGTGATCCTTTTCTGTCATGCTGTATATCAATATGTCATCCAGGTAGATTATCACAAACTTGTCTAAGTACTCCTGAAAGACAGTCTGCATCAGCGTCATGAATGTTGCAGGGGCATTAGTGAGGCCAAAACTCATGACTAAGTACTCGTAATGTCCATATCTGGTCCTGAATGCTGTCTTAGGGATATCTTCTGGTTTCACCCTAATCTGGTTGTATCCTGACATGAGGTCGATCTTGCTGAAAATAGTGGCTCCATTAAGTTGGTCCAAAAGCTCATCAATCCGAGGTATGGGGTACTTATTCTTGACGGTAACTGAGTTCAGGGCTCTGTAGTCAATGCACATCCTAAGTGTTCCATCCTTCTTTTTCACAAAAAGCACTGGTGCTCCCCAAGGTGACTTGCTGGGCCTGATGTATCCTTGCTCCAATAGCTGATCAATTTGTTTCTTCATTTCCTCCAATTCCAATGGACTCATTCTGTAAGGTGTCTTGCTCACTGGAGGGCTATCTCCTGTGTCAATGGCATGATCCACGTCTCTGACTGGTGGTAGGCTTACAAGCTCATCTGGAAACACGTCTGAATATTTCTTCAAGAGAGTCTGGACCTGCTGGGGTGCTAGGATAGAGGAATCCTCCTGTAATACCGCCATGAGGAACATCTGGGTACCTTTTCTAAGTGCTCTACAGAACTGGGTCTTGCTAAGTTCACTTGTCTCACACACACTGGAATTGACCAAGTTGAAATCCAGCCTGGCAGGTAATAGCTCATAGGTCTTGTTGTCTTTTTGGATCTGAGTAGCATGGGTTCTCCAGTTGATTGATGGATCACGACAAAATAGCCAGGTTTTCCCAAGTACAAGGTCAAACTTGCAGTTCCCAAATATATAAGCCTGTAGGTCTTCTTCATAGTCATTGATCTTCATTCTTACTGGCTGGGTAATACGGTTGATTATGTGGGAGTTCCCATCAGCTGTGGAGACTGAAGTTGATTTGGTAGGTTCCGAGTTGATTCCAGCTTTCAAAGCAAATTGCTCTGACATGTACTCATGCGATGCTCCTGAGTCAATCATGATCTTGGCAGGTACTCCATTGATTGCTCCATTCAGGTACAATAACTTCCCTGAGTTTGAAGTCATTTGGGACAAGTACTCTTCTGTCATATGGAAGGTGAGTTCCGAGTCTTCTTCAAGCTCATCTTCCTCATTATTGTGTTCATGGGACTCAATATGGTTGAAGGTTCTTGTTGGCTGGTGTCCATTTCTTTTCTGAGGGCAGTACTTTGCAATATGTCCCTGCTGGTGGCAATTGAAGCAAAGTCCTCTCTTCTTGCATTCTTCTGAGGAGGGATTCTTCTGCATAGCGTCTATTTCCATTGGTACTGCTTCTGATTGTCTTCTTTCATAATGATTATAGCCTTTCTGACTAGTCACTGTAGGCTTCCCAACTCCAAACATAGCTGAGTCATAGTCAATGGCAATCTTGATGGCTTCTTCAATAGTCTGAGGTCTTCGGTAATTGACTTCCTTGCGAGTTCTTTCTTTCAACCCATCAATAAAGTACTCAACTTGATCCAAGGGGTCCATTCTTTCAATTTGTCCAAGTAGACATCTGTACTCATAGATGTATTCTTGCACCATTCCTTTCTGTCTGAGTGTCTTTAACTTCCTTCTTAGTAGTGTCTGCTGGTGTGGAGGTTCAAAAGCATCCTGAATTTCCGACACAAACTCATCCCAGGTAGAGATTGTAGAGCATCCCATCATAGTAGCTGACCTGATCTTGTTGTGGTACCACTGTAAAGCTGCATCTGCCAGGTAAGAAGCTGCATAATGCAACTTGCTCTCTGGAGCAATTCCTTTAGCTTTAAAAGCTTCTTCAATCTGAAAGAGCCAAGTTCCCAGGTTTTCATTGACTCTGCCATGGTACCGGTTGACCTTCACACTAAAGTTGCTCTTGACAGGGCTTTGCTGGCTCTGAGCCATGGTAGTCATTCCTTGTTGCTGTTGGCTGAGGATCTGGAGTAGCTGTTGCTGTTGGGCCAGGATTTGCTGCATGGCATTCTTCCATTCTTGATTGTCCGACATCTTGAGGGTGGTTTCTTCTTTCTTCAGGAGGGAGGTTTCTGGTTATCGCTGCTACCAATGTTACAAGTCTTGGTATAAGAGTTGTAGAGGAATAGGGAGTTTAGCTAGTATTGTATTCACTAAAACTTGAACTGATTTTTATTGAGGTTCCAGCAGCTCCTTATATACATTTTGCCAGATCAATTGCTGACTAATTGTATTTCCTAATGTAGGTTGTGGCTGATGACTCATTTGATTGCATCATCATCACCCAATAAGATCCTACTTAATATATCTATTTCTGTCTGATAAG
>MCFE01000895.1:0-27911 GCA_002104905.1 Basidiobolus meristosporus CBS 931.73
CCAAGTATTGTTCCATTGGATTTATATTGGCTATTACAGCCAAGTATAAGTTTTTTATACATTCAATGGATGTAAAAGCTGGAATTTTGCATGAAGAACTTGATGAGGACCTGTACATGAACCAGCCAGATGGGTTTGCTAACCAAGATATCTCCCCTTTGGTCTGCCAGCTTAAAAATGCTTTGTATGGACTCAAACAATCACTGAGAGCCTGCAATTGCAAAATATACTCTTATTTGGAATCTTTGAGTTTCAGAAGGAGTAATGCAGACTATAGTATATATTATGAGCCAGATAGAGCAAATCCATATCTATAAGCTCTACATGTGGATGATCTCAATATTGCCAACAACAACCTGGCAACATTCAAAGAGACTAAATTCCGCCTATCTAAAGTATTCAAGATGTCCAATCTAGGAGAACTCAGTTACTACTTAGGGATTAAGCTCTCCATAGACAGAAGTACCCAGACTATCACCCAGAGTCAATCCAGGTATATTCAAGATATGCTAAAAAAGTACCAAATTGAAGACTGCAAACTGGGAGCTACCCCAACAGACACAAACCTTAATGTAGTTAAAACTCAAACAAATTAATAGATCTTGGTTCCATCTGAGAGCCCTAAGCTTACTTATCAATCTGTGGTCAGCAGTCTGATGTATAGCATGCTTGGACACATCAAGATATCTCAAATTCAGTGGGAGTTGTCAGCCAAAATAATCAGAACCATAGTTCTGAATATATTGCAGCTGTTAAGTGGAATTTTAGATACCTAAAAGGAACTGCTAATATCTGCTTAAAGTACAGCTATAAGGATTCAGAACAGGATCTTGTGGAATACTCCAATGCTGATTGGGGACAAAATTTGGAAGCCAGAAGATCCACCACAGGATAAACACTGTCAAGTTTTATAACTTTATTTGGCAGTAAAATTAGCTAAATGCTGTTGAGATCCCATCATAAGATTAATGAGAGGTTTGCTAATTCCAAGCCTATAGTATTATGATGGTCTCCAAATGGGATCCTGATGGCTGATCTAGATTGGGTCCACCCATGGGACCAAGTTATCTTTTATAGTGCTATAGAGAGCAGCTTAGTCAACTTAGCTTATTGTCCTACAGATGAATTGATTGCAGACAAGTTCACCAAACCATTAGCTAGAGACAAGTTTTAATATCTCAGCTCAGAATTAGAACTTGTCAGTATGAACATTTAGTTGAGTTGGTGTGATGTAAAAATTTGTAATTCCACCTGACTATTCACCTAACTTAGTCACTTGAATCATTACCTTCAAATCCTAGAAAATACAGACCAAATTTCTTATTGGGATTTACTTGAAATATTTTCACCACAATATCAGATACCCAAAACATGAAAATTCTCAAAGTTGTCCAAATGGCCCCAAACTTTGAACACATACTCTTGGGACCTTCCTAAGGCTATTATACATGTTCTTATGCCAAAATCATGTAAAAGTATAATTACTACCTTTACATACAATAAATCATTAAGTGAAAACCACATAATTTACTTGTTTTCCCAATCACTTCCAATATCTCAAAGATTCTTACAAAAGATTCAATAGTGCATTAGGTGAGTTGCCAAGGGGTGGTAGAGGAAGGAAATACTATTTGGTACATTGGTATGTTAGTATTATACAGAACTAGCGGTTGGCCACCATGCTACTGATATAATGTCATTGGAGGCTTGTGATGAGGCTGCCAAAGCACAGTCAGCCTTTGTGTCATATAAGGCAATTGGATGCACTGGCCAGTTAGAACCACTCAAATAGTTGCAGAGTACATTAGGACTGCAACAATGCCATGCCACCCTTGGCAAAAGATGGTATAAACACTGTTATGTTTTTTAACTTTATTTGGTGGTAAATTACCCAAACACTGTTGTGGTCCCATCATAAGATTGTGTATGAGTGTCACTAATTCCAAGGTGCTGGTGTTATAACAGTCTCCTGATAGGATCTTGATGGCTGATTTGGATTTGATCCACCCACAGGACCAAATTACACTGTATATGCACAAAGTCATGGTCATACATACCTTCAAAGTAGCCCATTTTTAGTTATTTATAATGTTTGCACCTGATTGATACTGAGTGTGGTACTTTATAGCTTCACAAAATTTGTTGGACTGTAAAATCTACTTTTGATAGGGTATTACTAGAATATATTTAAAGTGTGAAATGTGTTTTCCTCTGACAATGGTGGGTTCCTGACAATTTGGACACCTTGCAATGGTGGCATTTTCTAATGTGAATGCCATGCAACTGTTTACACATGCTGGTATCAGGATGGTCTCTGGGTCATATGTTGCCAGCTGCATTACAGTTGTCCATTTTTACCATGTATAAGGTTAGTTGCATTGTGGGATGATTTTGTCAAGAATTAGTAGTAAATCCTCAAGCCCCCATTACTTATATCAGTGGAAACATGCCACTTCTCTAGCCACAACTTCACATCATTCACCAGTCAATGGATCACTGGGCTTGCTTGACTACTTAAAGTATCCTTAGCATTTTGTTATGAGTGTTATATTATTGTATATTGGGTTTTGGCAGGCCCATGCAAGGTACTGCTGTTAGAGGAGATTGGCTCACAATCCATCAGTGAGCCTGCTTCTTCAGAGCTATCACTCTGCATGCCATATTCAGAAGGCTGAGCGGAGCCAAAAGGTGTCACAAACTCACCTAACTCAGTTTGTGCATGGTGACAAGTATGGCTAGGTGCTGTTATAGAAATATCAAGTGGCCAGCAAGATACTGTTGGTACAGTAGTGACTGATGAATGGTCAAATATGATTTGTGTGACAGAACATTGTCTGTGATCCTTGTGATACTTCCTATGCTATTTGTGTGCTTCATGGTTGAGAGGCTTGTTAGCATAGCCACAAGGTGTTTCACTTTTCTCTTTCAACATTAAGTCAAAGTAGTCTTCTCTAAGTGGCAAGCAGATATCCTATGAGAAATTATTGAGATGATTCCATCAAAAGGTCATCACAAATTTAAAGTCCCATGACTAAGAGGTACTGATCCAGTCAGGACACTATGCAGTGACTGTTAAAAAATAATTGCACCCCAGATTTTACAAAAAACTTGGTAAAAATGTTTGTCACAACAATATATAAGTGGCTTTTGATAGGTTCCCTGCCAATTTGCTCACTTTCTGATCCCAGACACTCTATCACCTTCTACATTTGTGTGCATTGATTGGCTATTGCCTCTTTTCTCACACTCCTTACTTCTTGACTCAAATGTTTCTGTTACTTTTCATGCCTACAAATTGATTTATTTCCATTGCAACTTCAATTGTACCTCAATTGCCAATTGTATTGACTTACACAAGTCCCTATACCCTACACTAAGATTAAGCCCAACCCCATACTCAATAAGTAACTCCATTAAAATCCACTACTCAGTAAGTATTTCCGCTGTAATGCTCTATTCCCATGACTTTGATGGGAACCCAACAGCTTTATGCCACTGTTCATGCACTGGTTCCCCCACATCCTGGTCTTCAGCCAGCACTGCAAGGTCTAGCACCTCATCTGCCAGTCTTTGCAATAAATCCTTGCAATATTCAAGTGTGTTTTCTTGAGCACTGCTCATGAAGAGCTGCTGCAACCTCTTGGTATGCCTATTAATGTACCAAAATTTCACTGAGGCATTGTGATAGTCTTTTGAGTTCTTGACATTGTAACCTTGTCTGTCAGTGGGATATCCACTCTGTCAGCAATGGAGGACATGGAGGCTCTTGCAATTTAAGAAGTGATTTGGATATAAGGAACTTATCAAGAAATAGTGATAATAGTTGAACTGTTGTTTATTCATAAAGAAGCTCAGTATTTATACCTTTGTCGAAGTAATACAGCTGCAACACTAAGTAGGGAGGGTTTCTCAATATTCAGGAGCTTTCTGTAACAGTTTCAGGGTTAGTACATAATGTTTGATAATAGTGCTAATTTGATCCTGACTATAGGGGAATAATCATAAGATCATATATCTGGAGAAAGTGGCAAAGTTAAGGCAGTAAATGAGTCCTACAGTGACTAAGACTAGCCTAGAATTGTTAAGTAAATTTTTAGCTGCTGAATGATACCAAATAGTCCAATATTTCAACACTCCCCCTCAACTAAATAATTTCTTAATCCCAATTTCTCTCTAAGGATCTCAAACTGTGGCCTAGCTAGTGGTTTTGTCAATATGTCTGCCACCATTTTGTCAGTTGGGCAGTAGACCAGCTCCACTAAGTTATTTTCTACAGCTTCCCTCACAAAGTGATGCTGGATATCAATGTGCTTAGTTCTGGCATGATTAGTAGGATTTCTAGCTAATGAAGTACAACTTTGATTATCCTTGTAAATACATGTTGGTTCACCTGAATTAAAACCTAAGTCTTTGAATAATTTTTGTAGCCATATAGCCTCCTTAGTTGCTTGACATGCAGCCATATATTTGGCTTCAGTTGTAGATAGTGCCACAGTTGGTTGTTTCTTGCAATTCCAAGTAATAGCTGCACCAGCATAAAGAAATACAAAGCCTGTGGTGGAGCGTCTGTCAATTAGATCCCTACCCCAATCTGAATCACTATAACCATCATATTTTTGCCTATTAGCTGCTCCAGAGTATTCCAGTACCATATTTATGGTACCTTGTAGATATCTGAAAATCCGCTTAACTGCTGCAATTTGATCTGATCCATAATTGTGCATGAATTGACTGACTATTCCAACTGCTACTGCAATATCTGGACGTGTAGACAACATCAAGTACATCAGGCTACCAACCATTGATTGATAGGGAAAGTTTTGGTCCATATATGAGCCCTTTTCATCTATAACTGGCTGAGATTTGCTTATTTCAGGTTATTGTCCATAGGGGTTGCTGCAGGTTTGCAATTTTCCATTTTGAAGCGTCTAAGAATGTCCCTGATGTACTTAGACTGATTCAGCACAATTTTCTGCGTAGGTATGTCAAATTTGACCTCAATTCCAAGAAAATAGCTCAATTTTCCAAGATCTTTCATCTCAAACTTGCTGAAGAGATCTGATTTTGTCTGTTAAAGTGCCTCTTGATGACTTGTAGCTATAATTAGGTTGTCCACATAAAGAACTAGGTTGATCACACCTTTCTTGAGCTGTTTCACATATATACTGTGTTCTGCAGTACTACGAGAGAACCCAATTTCCTCTAGATATGTGTCAATCTTGTTATACCATGCTCTGGGTGCCTGCTTAAGCCCATACAACAATTTTCTAAGTTTGCACACCTTATGGGGGCCTTTTGGATCGGTAAAACCTTCTGGTTGCTCCATATATATAGTTTCTTGCAAATCCCCATTGAGAAAGGCTGTTTTGACGTCCATTTGGTATAGATCTAGACTGTGTACTGCCGCCAGGGCTAGAACTGTCCTAATAGAGTTAAACTTGGCAACCGGAGCAAATGTTTTCTTAAAGTCTAGTCCCTGGATCTGGGAATAGCCTTTAGCTACCAATCTAGCCTTGTACTTATCAACGGCACCATTTGAGGTTATCTTGATCTTGTAGACCCATCTACATCCTATTGGCTTTCTCCCATTTGGTAAATCTGCCAGTTCCCACGTTTTTGCCTTGATCAGTGATTGGTACTCCTCCTGCATGGCTTGTTGCCACTTAGTAGCATCTGGACCTTGCATTGCCTGTTCCAGATTCTGAGGTTTGGCACATAGGGCAAGATAAGCTTCTTCGTAATCATTGGATGTCTGCCACCAGGATCCAGGGGCATTTCTTATTCTGGTAGATCTCCTAACTGGGATAATCTGTTCTGATCTGGAACTGGTAGAAGTATCTTCCATCTCTGGCTGGATTTGGTACGTATCTTTTTCATTTGTGTTGATTGCATCATCAGGCAGCTGGCCAATGATTTCCGTGGCTTTCTGATCTGAATTCTCCTCAAATACAACGTCCCTGCTGTTGATCAGCTTCTGAATTTTGCCATCATACACTCTATACCCTTTAGTATCTTCTCAATACCCAAGAAAGATCCCTTTTCAACTCTTTGGCTCCAACTTTGAGCGCTTTTTGTCAGGGATGTGATAAAAAACATCACTGCCAAAGATCCTGAGGTGCTGGAGATCTGGTTTTTTGCCTGTATATGCTTCAATGGGTGTAGAATCAGGTAGTGCTGTTGTTGGGCATCTGTTCTTGATGTATACAGTGGTAGCAACAGATTCAGCCCAAAACTTGTAGTCCATTCCCTTATCATGTAGCATAGATCTTCCCATCTCTACTATTGTTCTATTTGCATGTTCTGCTACTCCATTTTGCTGTGGAGTATGAGGAACTGTGGTCTGTTGAAGTATACCAGTAGACAAGCAGTATTTTGCAAACTCCTTTGAGCAGTATTCTCCTCCATTGTCACTTTGTAGTACCTTCAGTTTACACCCAGTTTGTGTTTCTGCCATGTTCTTGAAGTGCTTAAACGTCTCTAAAGCTTCCTCCTTTGTTTTGAGGAAGTACACCCATGTATATCTTGTCTTGTCATCAATAAACGTCATAATGTATCTCTTAGCTCCAAAGGACAGTGTTCTCATGGGGGCACATATGTCTGAGTGTACAATAGCCAAGATTTCGGTGGTATTGATGCCTTCTGAGCTCTTGAAACATTGCCTAGCTTGTTTGCCATATGAACATCCCTTACAAACATTCAATTTGATCGGAATTGAGCATTTTAGGCCCAAAACAAGCTGATTTTTCACCAATTGGCTCATTTTCTGTTCCCCTATGTGTCCTAGCCTCCTATGCCACGTCTCCCAGTTGGTTTCATCAGTTTCAGCAATGTTGACATACTCAGGTACAATGATCTTGCATTGTAACTTGTATATATTGTGATCTCTGATTCCCAAAACTAATTTTTGTCCATTTTCACTTAATATTGAGCAGCTCAGCTTAGTAAAACAAATTTCAGTCCCTGAGTAGTTGCTTTACTGACTGAGAGTAGGTTCTTAGCTATTCCAGGTACATAGAGTACGTCAGTCAGTTTTGCTGTTGTTGCCCCTGAGTTATCACTCATATTTAGTTGTATAGACCCACGGGCAGTAGCTTCCAATGCAGAGTTATCTCCCAGATAAACCTTTCTTACGGGAATAGTCTTTAAGTTGCTGAACCAATCCTTTATACCACAAATATGCTGTGATGCTCCAGAGTCAATATACCATTCATTACTCCGGTTACTTGCACTCTCTTGTACAGTTACAAATAAATGTTCATCAGTAGTTATATGGTTTGCCTGCTCTAGTTTCTGTTTTTTGTCTGCTTGTTTCTTCTTGCATTCTGTTGCCCAGTGTCCTGGCTTCTTACAGTAGTTACAGCAGCCAGGTTTTCTTCGGTTTTGTTGCTTTCCCTTCTTTTCTGTATGCCTTTCTGAACTGAATAAAGCATTATATTCAATTTTCTCTGCTTGATCATTACACCAGAGTTCTTCATGGAGAAGTCTTCCTATGACATAGTCTAAAGTCAAACTGTCTTCTCTGCTTTCAAAAGAAAGTATGAGTGGCTCATACTTGTCTGGTAGGCTGCAAAGCAGACAGAGTATCTTTTCTTCATCATCTACACCAGCATTAATACTGTAAAGCTCTTCTGCAAGTGTCTCCATTCTGGTAATGAGTTGTAGCATGTCATCATCTGGCTTTTTTCTCATGTTGAAGAACTTTTGTTTCAAATAAAGCTTGCTTGATACTGACTTTGCTCTAAAGATCTTCTCTAAGGATTCCCATGCTGCTTTGGCAGTATTTGAGGCATGGATTTGTCCAATGAAGGAGTCTTGCACATTGATGCATATTGCATTGAAGGCCTTTCTCTCCTTCTCTTGAAACTTCTCCACATCTTCTGCTGTTCCTTTGGGCTCAACTTCCTTTCCTGTTACTATGTTCCAAAGCTTTCTTTCCTCAAGGTGGATCTGCATCTTAATTCTCCAAAGTCTGTAGTTCTTCCCATCAAACCTCTCCTTTACAGGGAAGATGTTGGTATTGCTTTGTTTGCTGGTAGAAGTCATCTTTAGAATAGATTAAGGCAATAGGGGCTCATAACCTGTTGCAATTTAAGAAGTGATTTGGATATAAGGAACATATCAAGAAATAGTGATAATAGTTGAACTGTTGTTTATTCATAAAGAAGCTCAGTATTTATACCTTTGTAGAAGTAATACAGCTGCAACACTAAGTAGGGAGGGTTTCTCAATATTCAGGAGCTTTCTGTAACAGTTTCAGGGTTAGTACATAATGTTTGATAATAGTGCTAATTTGATCCTGACTATAGGGGAATAATCATAAGATCATATATCTGGAGAAAGTGGCAAAGTTAAGGCAGTAAATGAGTCCTATAGTGACTAAGACTAGCCTAAAATTGTTAAGTAAATTTTTAGCTGCTGAATGATACCAAATAGTCCAATATTTCAACAGAGGCTGTGGTAGACAACTTGCCATTTTCTGCAAACTCATCCAACTTGCTGGAGTGTAGCTTAACTGGCTGCACCTCTGACTCTTGTGAAAGCAGCTGTTTTCTTGTTGGTAACTCTTCCTGGCTATGATGGGATTCAGTCTGTTCCAGGCTTGAAGGGTTAATTGGTAAGAACTGCAGCTTTGTTCTCATGCATTAAAGGGTCCTTTACTGCAATGTTGACAGAGTGCCTTTTTGAGTAGTACTATGCTTTTTCCTTGATAAATGTGGTGCTGGTGCATTCATGTCTGCCTGCTTGTCCCTTATTGACACTCTTCCAACTACCTGACATCTCTTTGATGCTTGTTTGGAGCTTTTGGCTCTGCTTGTAAAGGGCTCTTGAGGGAGCCATTGTTTTTAGCCATGGCACCCTTGTTCTTCTGCATTTGATTGATTCTGCTATTCTTAAGATACTTTTGTAGCATACCAATGCTGACCCAAAATCTATTTGCCTGTATGAATCCAGGATAAGTCTCATGGAACAACTCAAGTACATTCTGCTTGGCCTTGAGTTCCTGATGGTCCCATGGTATGCCAGCCTTACAGTAATGGCATGCTAGACTTTCGACAGTCTCTTGAATATTAGTCCATTCTTCATTATTGCACTCAACAACTTCCCAGATCTTCAATGTCTTATTATTTTTAGGCTTTGGTATAAATACCACATTGTCTCCCTCCCATGCTATGAGAGGTCTTTCTGAGGGCTTTGTCTTTGGGCACTGTTGTTATGCTTCAAAGACTGTGCAGTGTTCCTCTGCTGTTACATTGGGAAATGGCTCAATTCTTGGCTGTGACATTTAGCTACTTGAGTTCCCTCTTTGCAGCAAAGATACTGCTTTCTCTGTGTGGGGCATTGATTGCTCTACATGTATCATCCATTCATCCTGTTTCTGGACTATTTCCTGACTTCTCTGGGCCATTGCATCTATCCTATCATCTACTGCACCTAATTGCTTCATTAATGCTTTGGTATGAGCTGACAACATACTTGCTAATATGGGTGGTGGTGATTTTATAACAGCCATTTGCTGGTCTTCAACTGAGGGTACTGAGTTTGCTACACTCTCATCCGCCTGAGCATAATGATCAGCTTGCAGCTCTGCAGAGGTTCTCAATTGCCTACTTGACTGAGAGCCTGAGGAGTCAGCATTATAACCTTCAGTGTGTACACTGTCCACACGGCTTTTTTTGGACGTTGCCCTGCTAGTTGCACTGGATGTCAAAGCAAGCTGTTGTCCAATTGTTCTTTGACTACTGTTAGTAGTGGGGCTTGGTTGGGAACCAGACAACTTTGCTTTATTTTTTGGCTGCATTTATATGGAAGTAAGTCAAACCAAAGGGGAAATAGTGTTACATATAGATGTGTATGTGGTGCCACAGCTTTATTTATAATGATTATTATGGCAGGTCATCATTGAATCTTACATTCATGTATGTGCAATGACTCAAATACAAGACTGTCTTAAACTCACATGAGTATTGACCAAAAAGTGATACAATAGCATTTCATTGTTGAAGGTCAAACTGCTTGCCCCATGAACAGGACTACTCTGATTCAACACCCTAAGAAAAGAGAAAAAAGACCATATAGCTATTGTGGAAAGCCTCTCTCCTATGAAGTATGCAGACAGCATAGCAAATATTACAAGGATAATGGCCAGTGCTTTGCCTCACAAGGCATACTTTACCATTCATCAGTCACTACTGTACCAGCATTAACTCTCCAGCCACTTGATACATCTATATTGGCACCTGGCCATCTTTGTCACCTTGTGCAAACTGAGTCAGGTGAGTCTGTGATGCCTTTAGGCAAACCTCAGCCCTCTGAATATGGCATGCAGAGTGATAGCGCTTACAAAGAAGGCTCACTGATGGATTGTAAGCCTATCTCTCCTAACAACAGCACCATGCATGAGCCTGGTCAAATCCCAGTATGCAATGAGACAACACCCATTGTAACAATTACCAAGGATACTTTATGGAGCCAAGTGAGCCCAGTAATCCATTAACTGATGAATGATGTAATGATCTGGCTAGAGAAGTGGCATGTTTCCACTAATATCATTAATGCAGGCTTTGAGGATTTATTACTACTTCTTACCAAAATCATTCCAGGATGCAACTTACCATGTGCATGATACAAGTGGACAACCATGATGTGGCTGGCAAGATATGACCCAGAGACTGTCCTGTTCCACCATGTGTTAACAGTTGCATGGAATTCACATCTAAAATTGCTACCATTGCAATGTGTCCAAACTGTTGGGAATCCACCGCCATTGAGGGGAAGCATGGTTCACACTCTAGATATATTCTGGTAATATCCTGTCTAAAGAAGCTTGTGCAGTCCAACAAATATTGCAAAGCTATAAAGTACCACACTCAGTATCTATCAAGCGCAAACATATCCAATATATTTGATGGCAAACATTACAAACAGCTAAGAAGCACGGGCTACTTGAAGGTATGTATGACCATGCCTTTGCCTTGGCACTTGATGAATTCTCATTAAACAAGTACTCTACCAGCAAATCCTGCTAGCCGCTGATTCTCATCAACCTGAATCTGCCATCTGTCTTACAGTATCAGAGGAAAATCTGATGGTAGTCTCAATGATATCTGCGCCTATGCCTATGACAATAAAAAGCTAAGCAGCCCCAATGTGTGGGTCATCAGTTAAGTAATGCAAAGTAGGATTGGGTGCAACAAGCAACTAATTTTTATTAGAAAAACTCTACCAAGATATGCCAGATTTCTCTTGGTCACAAGCCAGCTTCTACACCATTCAATACAGAATTTACACAAACAAAAGCCAGAGTGCACCAATAAGGGGGACTAGAATCCAGCAGGGAGAAGGAACATATTGGCTAAATACTAAAAAGTTCTTTGCAGATATTCAGGAGGTACTCATGGCAGAAGTGGTGGCAACCAAGCATATGTTTGCAAGATGTATATGTTGCCAGCAGTACAAGGTATATGGCAACTTTGCAAGTATCACACTGAAGGCTACAAAGTAGTGGTGATAGAAGTGTGTCAATTGTGGCAGGTGTGTGCATTTGTAGAAGTTAGAAGGTAGTGTTTTAAGAGTCTTGGAGATATTGGAAGTGATGGGAGAACAAGTAGATTATGTGGTTTTCACTTAACTATCTACTGAATGTAAAAGCAGTATTTATACTTTTATATAGTCTTGACATTACAAACACACAGAGTAGGTTAAGGAAGGTCCCAACAACCAGTGTTCAGAGTTTGGGACTGTTTGGACAACTTTGAGAATTTTCATGCTTTGGGTATCTGATATTGTGGTGAATGTATTATAAGTAAATCTCAACAAGAAATTTGGTCATTATTCTCTAAGATTTGAAGGTAATGATCTAAATGAGTATGTTAGGTGAATATCCAGGTGGAATTACAAATTTTTACAATACTCCCGCTCAGCTAAATGCTCATACTGACTAGTCCTAATTTTGACCTATGATATTCTAATTTGTGTCTAGCTAATGGTTTGGTAAGTATGTCTGCAATCATTTCATCTGAAGGACAGTAAACTAAGCTATCTTTGTTATTTGCTATAGCTTCATGTATGAAATGATGTCTAATATCTATGAGCTTAGTTCTAGCATGAAAAGATGAATTTCAACATAATTGTACACATTGTTGATTATCTGGAAATAATGTAATAGGTGTTTTTTGACATTGGCCTGAATCTGTCAAAAGCTTTCTTAACCACATTGCTTCTTTGGTAGCTTCACAGGCTGCTGTAGTGGGGTGACAGTGACACCCACTGACAGATGTGCTCATTCCCTTATTTTCTACTTCCCTATATCTCTACTACACGTATTTTAGTTTTATCCCATTTGTCTTGCCGAATCAGTACTATCCCATAAGCTGGTTGACTATCACACCTGCTTACCTTATTGCATAAGTTACCCCTCACTTTATGTAAGATTACTAGCTATAAGTACTTCTATATTAGGCAAGTACCCGCGCCAGTACCCGTGACACATGATCAACCCGTGTTACCATCCCTACCATTTCCATACCATATATGGTATCCCCATGTACACAGGTTTCAGAATACTGATTCCTGATTGGTTGGATGTGCTGTGCCTCTTAGAACCTTCCGGCACCTACTTAGAACATTCTTTGGTCATTCTGATGTCATTAAGATTTCTATTGATATCCAGAACCTTCTGGAACACCATGATTAGTAATCACTTAGCCAGTAAGAAAAGTATATAAGGGAGGCTATCCCTCAACAATACATCATCATCCCTTTTATCAATATATCAACTTGTTGATTAGTGTGATCACTGCTACCTGCTGCTACCTGAACTTCCAACCACAGGACACTCCCAGGAAGCCACGCTGACAGCCAACCAACCTTGGAGGCACTATTTGTGAGGAATACTCAGAGTAGGTATCTTTTATTATATTTGATTCTTTCCCAAGTTTGTTCTTGTACAGGCAAAGATACTCTTCTGTCTTTGTAACTATTGACCAAAGCTGCATTCTTATCAAGTCCCTGCTGGTGGAGTTTACAGTTGTTTTGACTTTGGAAGCTTTAGTACATTGTCATCTCAAAGGATGCTGAACCCAGCACATACTTTTGTTAAGACGCCAACTAAGTTGGGGATTGTAGCTCAATAGTTTTCCCTTGAAAAGCTTGTGGCTTTATTCCCCTTCACATTAGATTAGAGACAGAACCCAAGTATTCCTAGCAAGCTTTTGCCAGAGGTTATTGCACCCAGTGAACACCCCACACACAAAACACTTGAGAAGTGTTGGACGTATCTCTCACTTGGACCAATACACCACAACACTGCCATATACTCTGCCTTTGTAGTAGAAAGTGCAATGGTTGGTTTAATTCATGAATTCCATGAAATTGCTCCTTTGCTGTAAAGAAACATGTATCCTGTGGTGGATCTTCTGTCCTCCAAGTTTTGTCCCCAGCCAGCAACAGAGTATCCCACATGATTCTATTCTGAATCCTTTTAAGTGTATCTTAAGCAGATATCAGCAGCTCCTTTTAGGCACCTAAAAATCTGCTCAACAGCTGCAATATGATCAGATCCATAGTTCTAATTATGCTGGCAGACAACTTGAACTGAATATGAGATATCTATATGTGCTCCAAGCATGATATACATCTGACTGCTGATTATAGAGTGATATGGAAGGTTAGGGCTTTCAGATGGCACCAAGCTCACTTGATTTGGTTGAGTTTTTGACCAAGTCAAGGTTTGTCTCCATTGGGGTAGCTGCTGGTTTACAGTCTTCCATTTAGTACCTCTTTGGTATATCTTGAATATACTTGGATTGACTCAGGGAGATAGTCTGGGTACTTCTGTCTATGGAGAGTCTATTCCCTAAGTAGTAACTGAGTTCCCCTAGATTGGTCATCTTGAGCTCCTGAGATAAGTTGCATTTAGTCTCTTCCAATGTTGCTAGGCTATTGGTGGCTATAATAAGATCATCTGTATATAGAGCTAATAGAACTGGACTGGCTCTATTAAGCCTATAGTAAATACTATAGTCAGCATTACTCCTTCTGAAACTCAAAGATTCCAAATAAGAATTTATATTGCAATTCCTGGCGTTAGGTGATTATTTGAGATCATATAGAAACTTTTTAAGCTTGCAGACCAAATGGGGGTTATCTTGGTCAACAGACCCATCAAGTTGGTTGATATACGCTTCCTCATCAAGTTCTCCATGCAAACATGCTGTTTTTACATCCATATGATGAATAAAAAACTTATATTTGGCTGCAATAGCCAATATCAATGTGATGGAATGAAACTTGGCCACCAGTGCAAAGGTCTCAGTATAGTCAAGCCCTTTTGATTGAGAGTATCATTTGCCCACAAGTCTTGCTTTGTATTTTTCAATTGAACCATCAGCCTTGTATTTTGTCTTAAAGACCCATTGGCATCCAATTGACTTTTGGTTGATTGGTGATTTGACCAAGTCCCAAGTTTGTGTTTCAATCATGGCCTGATATTCCTCATTCATTGCAGATATCCAAAACTTTGTCTGAGGGCTATTTAGGGCCTCTTTTACAGTCTGGGGCTCATCAATATGGACTGAATAGGCATAGGCTAAGTTTGTTGTAAGAGTCTTGGAGATATTGGAGGTGATTGGGAGGACAAGTAGATTATGTGGTTTTCACTTAATGATTTATTGAATGCCAAGGTATTGTTTATACTTTTACATGGTCTTGGCATAGCAAAAATGTAGAATAGGTTAAGGAAGGTCCCAAGAACATGTGTGCAAAGTTTGGGGCTGTTTGGACAACTTTGAGAATTTTCATGTCCTGGGTACCTGGTATTTTGGTGAAATATTTTAAGTAAATCCCAACAAGGAATTTGGTCAGTATTCTCTAGGATATGAAGGTAATGATCTAAGTGACTAAGTTAGGTGAATATTTAGGTGGAAATACAAATTTTTACAACAAAGTTTGTACCCTCATTTATATAGTAATTTGGGCTATATCTTGCCTGATTGGATCTCTGGGCATTTGATACTGGAATGATCACTTCTTGGATATTCCTGGGCACTGCTTCAGGCTGAACCATAGTTGTAGAGTCCTCTGGAGTGAAAAAGTTCTGTTGTTTTGCTCTGATTCAATTTTGACAATAGTAGACTTGAGATCAGATTTTTGTCATCATCTGATGTCATTTTTTTGAATATTTTGACTTTGCATCAAACAATACACCCCTGGACCTGAATAGCTTCTTAGCTTTGGTATTGCAGAGTCTGTGTTCTTTACTCTCATTGCAGTAGCCCAAAAATATGCATTTTATACTTATTGGCTCAAATGGTGATTGATTTCCAGGCAGTTTCTTGGCATATAGTGTATACCCAAGTATTCTTAGATGCTCTGCATGTGGTCTGTATCCATACTGTGCTTCAAATTGAGTAAAATTATCAAATATTCTGTTATAACTCCTAGTTTTAAGGTATGCAGCTGTGGCAACTGATTCTGCCCAAAAATTATAGGATAATTTCTGATCAGGTATAATAGATCTTGCCATATCAGTTATTGATCTGTTTGCATGTTCTGCTATTCCATTTTGCTGTGGGGAGTATGGCACAGTAGTCTCTTGCTTTATCCCCAGAATTTTGCAAAAGTAGATGAAGAGTTTTAAGGGATATTCTCAACCATTGTCAGAGCGCATTTTCTTGATTTTGTAAACAGTTTCTCTCACCACCATGATTTTAAACCCCCTGAACTTGGACAGAGCTTCTTCCTTTCTCTCCATGAAGTAGACCCATGTGTATCTTGTATAATCATCAATAAAAGTGATTAAATACTTCATCCTGCTTAAGGATAAATCTTGCATAAGTCCACACAGATCTGAGTGAATTAGATCTAATTTTTTCTTAGTTCTGAGTAGCCCAGAGCTCTTGAACAGTTGTCTGGCTTGTTTCTCACATATGCAGGCTTCACAGTGCTCCAAATTAGCTGGGGGATCAATTTTTACTCAGGAAATCAGCCAATCTTTGATCATTTTGTGCAAATAATCAAAGTTGATGTGCCCAAATCTCCTATGCCCAAGCACTGCTATTTCTGCATTAAGGTTACCTATATTGCCTTCCAGATATGACAAAATATAAGTCAACCTGTATAGACTCTGATCTCTGATACCCATAGCAATATGGGCATCATTTTGATCAGTGATCCTGAATCCAGAATTGTCAAAGCTGAAACTGAGTCCTTGTGCTGTGGCCTTGCCTTTAGATAGCAGGTTCATGGCTATTTCTGGTACAGAGGATACTTCTTTAAAGGTCAGTGTATGGCTTTCTTCACTGCTTCTAAGGTTACTTGGATAGCTCCTTCTCCCACTGCATCAAGTGTGCTATTGTCACCCATGAAAACCTTCTTAATTGGAATTTCTTGATATTGGGTATATAGTTCTTTTTGGTGTATAGAGTGTTAAGATGCTCCCAAGTCAATATACCATGTCTGAGAATCCTTGTTTGTGGTCATATTTAGGGCCAATATGAATTGCTTATCTTCAGTTGTTGCAGCATTTCCATAATCAGGCTTTTTCTGCTGACTCTGTCTCTTTTTGAAGCACCAGTCTGATGTTTGTCCTTTCCTTTTGCTGTAGTTGCAAAATAGGCAGCTGTTGCCTTTGAAAGGTCTTGGGTATCTTCTTTGTTGGTTATCATTGCTTGTGAAAGCATTTTCTTCTTCCTTCTTATTGGTGCTAGATTTTCTTAATTCTTCATCCAGGAGCCTTCCATTAAGGTAATTTTAAGGTCAAATCCTCAGTTCTGGACTCTAGGGCTGATACAAGGCCCTGAAGCTTGTCTGTCAGGCTATTCAGGATGGTAAATATCACATCTTCATCAGTAGTTGGTATGCCCACAGATTCCATCTCATCCACCAGCAGGACAATTCTGTTTATTAGATTTTTCATTTCTTCTCCTGGCTGCATATTTGTAGTAAAGGATTTTTGTCTCAGATAAATTTTCTTAGCAGGTGAACATGACTGGAAGGTGTCCTCTAACACTTTCCAGGCATTCTTTGTCATTTTTGCTCTTGAGCATTGAATTAGCAATTTGTCTTTAACATTAAGGTACATGCAGTTAAAGACACTTTGTTCTTTCTTCTGGTACTCTAAGGCTACCTCTACCACATTTCTAGGAGGGCATTCTACTTCTATGACAATAGACTTGTTCCATTGTGCCATTGATCATAGTGCCGGAAAGTGCTGTATATTTTGTTATTAATTTGATATTTTAGAGTCATATGCATGTAAATTTTGATCCCAAATTGGCACTTTATGGCACTATCTGGCACTCTGTGGCATGATCAGGCACCATCTGGCATGCTATGGCATTATTGGGCACTATGATCAGCTGGAATGATGGAACAAGTCTAAGATCCCAACGGCCTCTTTCTTGTAGCAGCATCTTTATCTCACCTTCCGCACTTGGTAGTTAGAACCATCCAACTTTTCAGCAGAAGGAAAAATTCCAGTAATAGAGGTAGTGGACATTGCGGAGAGTGACAGCCTGGGGCTCATAACCTGTTGTAAGCATCTTGAAGATATTGGAAGTGATTGGGAGAACAAGTAGATTATGTGGTTTTCATTTAATAGACTTGTTCCATTGTGCCATTGATCATAGTGCCAGAAAGTGCTGTATATTATGTAATTAATTTGATATTTCAGGGTCATATGCATGTCAATTTTGATCCCAAATTGGCACTGTATGGCACCATCTGGCACTCTGTGGCATGATCAGTCACCATCTGGCATGCTATGGCACTATTGGGCACTATGATCAGCTGGAATGATGGAACAAGTCTAATAGACTTGTTCTGTTGGATAGTGCCACGTAGTGCCAGCCTGTTTATGGTGCCGGATTGATCTGGCACTCTACGGCACTATCTGGCACTATAATTTCTACCATGATGCCAGTGGTATGATACAGTTACTGGTAATTTTACTCAATCTTACTTATGTTGCTCAGAATAGTGCTTTCCTTGCTTTATTTACTCTTTATAATGCTCCAGACACATTTCTCTCAGTTGATGTCTTCTTGTATGAACATACTGTGCATTGATAAGTATCTTAACTATTTTACCTAATCTGCTGTTTTCACCTATATATTACTTTCCTCTGTATTTACCTGCCAATATGCTGATTCTCTTCAGATATCCAAATGTGTGCTCTACCCTTTCTCTGAAATGATTAAATATCTCATTGTAGAGCTTCTGCTTCCTGCTAAGCACACCACTCCTTGGCTTCCTATAAGCTGTAATACATCCTAATCTCTGACAATCCTCTCCTATATAGGCTAAGTCTGCCATACATCTCTCCCCTCTACTGAATTCAGGATGATTCTCTACCCAGAGTGCTTTGTCATGCCTACTTCCAGCAAATGGCCCACTAAACCAGATGATGTTACCCTCAATGTCAGAGAGTGCTTGAAACTTCACACAGTGTTCCTTGTACTTGCCAGAATAAAAGTGCCTCTGCCCTCTAGAAGGTCTGTTAATCCTCACTGGGAAGGTATCCAAGATACTCCTGACATGGAACCTGTTGCTGAACACTCTGGGATATGAAAGTCTATTGGAGCTTCTGAACCTAGTATTCCAAGCTTGCTCTAAGTCATTCATACCCTCTGCAAGGTGGTTCTCCATTGCTGTCAGCTGGGAATGAAAGCTTCTAGGACTTTTGTTGCCATGGATGGTGGGATGAAACCTTGTAGGGCAATAGCTCTTGTAATAGCAGAGAAGCTTAACAAGGGATCTCCTTGAGTAGATTGGGGTTGATGGTCCACAGTACTTGGAATAGATCTCCTCTAGTGTGTCAAAAGGAAATCCAGTGGTAGTGATGGGATTGATGAGAAAAGACCATTCAGATGAGTAAGTCATATTAAAATAGATGGATGATTATATGGAGGCGGTTTGAATTGATTTGGGGCAATCTGCATTATTTATCTGATTTTTAACACATTATGGTTAAATCTCCATCAATTGCCATGTATCCCATCATTATGTTGCAAAAATCATCCGCAAACAATGCCTTGGTACTTTTATTGATGCTTTAATCTTAGGTCTATAATCAAATAGGAAATCTGTGATTGATGTGATCTGATCCGTGTCAATGCAATCCAAGATGCATCATGCATAATATATGGAAAATACAACAATCACTTTAGTTTTCATATATATTTCATATAAGACTAGGTTGATGCCAATATACTGCTGTATAAGTATCCAAGTCGGTTGCTATGGTCCCCATACCAAGCCTCAACTCATCTTTAGTACAACCCAGACAAAACCCATCCCCCAGCTCACAAGTGTGGTCCGGACCAGAAAAGTCTATGTTGGATCCGTTTGAGTTCTTGCCAAATGATTTTAGTATGGCCCAAGTGTCTATGATGAGCCTTCATACAGATATTTGCGCACTACTGATTAATCTAGCAGAACTAGATACCTCAGAGAGTTGACAAAGATGGAAGAATTTGAGTAGAAAGCTGCGGCATGAGTTCTACATCAAGATGCCAGCCAATGTATGTAAAAAGATATATAACAAGACAAGTATTGAAATCAAGAATGAGCTGAGGGTGAGGGGATTTGACAAAGAAGCCGCGCGGGAACAATTTTGCGCGCAACTTGCACAGTACGGGCCAGACGCGTCCGTTTGTGCCTCAACTTTGGGAACCAAAGAGATTTTGAATGAGTTTTTGCCTCAAATGACTAATGTACTACGTGATATATTAGTAGAGCTAAGTGGCTTCTAAGAGCAATATACACAGGACTCATCCAGGCAACAGCTCTAAAGTATCAGACAGAGGGTAAGTGAATACCTTGAGGAATCAGATGGTGAGCTTCAGGAGGAAGAATACAGACCGCAAGCAACATTGTCCAGATCACGCCAGCACGCCTTGCTGGATTCCCTACCATCTCTTGCAACCACAGTGCGCCTGCGCACGTCAGTCCAGACCACGCCAACACCCTTTACCAGAATGTCCTGCGTTGAGTCAATGCACGTGCTTCAGAGCAAAACTACGAGAACTTGCCAAACTGCTCATTTAGACACAAGTCCATTGGAGCGGACCAAGTTGCGTCAACATGCGGCATCACATCAAACTCAGCCAAGGGCTATCTCAATGCGTCAAGGCATGCCTGCGTGGGCCATTTTGCCTGACCATCAGCGAGTTACTTCTGGTGAACTGACTGATGATGACCAACATGAAGTGCCTCAACCACCGGAGCCCTTGGCAAGTAAAAGAACGCATCAGCGCGTGGTACTACAGGCCGGTTCAGTTGGAGCAATTCAGCACGGCCAAGCTGCAGCATTGCACTCATCAACTAGGAGGCAAAATACTGACTACAAATACACAAGTAGCCAAGATGATAGTCAGCCAGGAAGTAGTATAGGTGTGCAAAGTGAGTCACTACCAAATGCTTCAGTAGTAATCCCTGTGAGAAAAAAACCCAGGAGAAGATGATGCAATTGCTTTGAATTGCTCACATTTGTAATGATCCTGACAACCCTTTTTTTTTGCAATCCAAATTGAGCCATTGCAAATCAGTGATCATCAAATTTTTGATATAAGTAATATCAAGGTCATCTCACATTTGAGACAGAACCCCTATAAATAAACACCCTGCATATATATACGTCATCTGTAATACCAGTGCAGCTATTGGATCTGTTTTGCACCTACACAATTGCTTGCGTGCTAGCTATGACACCTTGTCCAATCACTAGGATCAGGGATTTACTTGCTCAATGGGCAAAATGGGATATTTGATGGCAAATCAGGTAGCTTTTTCAGTAGTCAATGAGCCAATTGGGGGCTGCCAGCTTCAGGATACTTTTGGACCAATTAACCACTGAGATACCATCTAATTGGAGTGAGGGTAACCAAAATGGTAAGTATCAGTGTAGTTTATAGTGTGATACACATTTATTTCCATTTACATTAAAGAAACATATCCAAATACCGGATTTTACCTGCCATTATAGCGGTATCCAATTGCGCACATGATGCAAACATTACAAGTTGGCGCAATCATCTGTGCCAACCTCATTGTGTCAGATTGTGCCATAGTGTGCGAGATTGTGCCGCATAGTGCAAAATCGTCCAAGAATGATCCTGCCTTCTGGTAGCTATAATATTGCGCCCAATTGTTCTTTACAACCGTGGATTGTGCCGCGCGCCCTGGCACGGTACAATGGAACAAGTCTAATTATTATTGAACATAAAAGTTGTATTTATACTTTTGTATAGTCTTGACATTACAAACATATAGAGTAGGCTAAGGAAGGTCCCAACAACATGTGTGCAAAGTTATGGACTGTTTGGACAACTTTGAGAATTTTCATGCTCTGGTACCTGATATATTGGTGAAAATATTTTAAGTAGATCCTAACAAGGAATTTGGCCAGTATTCTCTCGGATTTGAAGATAATGATCTAAGTGACTAAGTTACGTGAGTAGTTGGGTGGAATTGCAAATTTTTACAACAAGAAGGAGGCCATAGTTTCTTTTGATTTGAACTATAAGTGGAATACCCAAGGTAGTAGTGGGTAAGTAAGTAAAGAGGGGTAATTCTATAGTGGAATATATGAATTGTGCAAGAGGAGGTAGAAAAAGGAAATACCATCTGGTAAATTGGAATGGTAGCATTATACAGAACTAACTGTAGGCTGCCATACTGCCATAATGATGCCATCAGAGACTTGCTATGGGGCTGTCAAAATACCGTTGTAGTGGGGTGACAGTGACACCCACTGACAGATGTGCTCATTCCCTTATTTTCTACTTCCCTATATCCCTACTACACTCATTTTAGTTTTATCCCATTTGTCTTACCCAATCAGTACTATCCCATAAGCCGGTTGACTATCACACCTGCTTACCTTATTGCATAAGTTACCCCTCACTTTATGTAAGATTACTAGTTACAAGTGCTTCTATATTAGGCAAGTACCCGCGCCAGTACCTGTGACACATGATCAACCCGTGTCACCATCCCTACCATTTCCATACCATATATGGTATCCCCATGTTACACAGGTTTCAGAATACTGATTCCTGATTGGTTGGATGTGCTGTGCCTCTTAGAACCTTCCGGCACCTACTTAGAGCATTCTTAGGTCATTCTGATGTCATTAAGATTTCTATTGAACTCCGGAACCTTCTGGAACACCATGATTAGTAATCACTTAGCCAGTGAAGAAAAGTATATAAGGGAGGCTATCCCTCAACAATAAATCATCATCCCTTTTATCAATATACCGACTTGTTGATTAGTGTGATCACTGCTACCTGCTGCTACCTGAACTTCCAACCCTAGACCACAGGACACTCCCAGGAAACCGTGCTGACAGCCAACTGACCTTGGAGGCACTATTTGTGAGGAATACTCAGAGTAGGTATCTTTTATTATATTTGATTCTTTCCCAAGTTTGTTCTTGTACAGGCAAAGATACTTTTCTGTCTTTGTAACTATTGACCAAAGCTGCATTCTTATCAAGTCCCTGCTGGTGGAGTTTACAGTTGTTTTGACTTTGGAAGCTTTAGTACATTGTCATCTCAAAGGACGCTGAACCCAGCACATACTTTTGTTAAGACGCCAACTAAGTTGGGGATTGTAGCTCAATAGTTTTCCCTTGACAAGCTTGTGGCTTTATTCCCCTTCACATTAGATTAGAGACAGAACCCAAGTATTCCTAGCAAGCTTTTGCCAGAGGTTATCGCACCCAGTGAACACCCCACACACAAAACACTTGAGAAGTGTTGGACGTATCTCTCCCTTGGACCTATACACCACCACATAATTGGCACCCAACGTGGGGGGTTCATACAAGCTCCCTAGGACCCAACAAGATTTACCTGAAGATTTGAGCTGTTATCCACCTATTGAAAAGAGACTACCGATATTACAAAGATTACAACACCAACCTACCTGCCCAACATGAACTCTATGCCATTACCACTCTCACATGGAGCCCCACAGTTTGATGGAAAGAATGTGGAAAGCTTCATATTCAAATGGGAGAAGCTCTGCAAGATGTGCAGTCTATCTGAACAAGAAATGGCTGAAGACTTCCCCTACTACTGCACCGATGATATTACCACTAAGCTTCTCAGACAAGGAGACATTCTCACTGACTGGGCCTTAATGAAGACCTACCTACAGACTGAGTATGGTAGACCCCAGATATACTATGGAATTGAAGATCTCAGGCACTTTGGAAGAACTGGACTTTCCAAGCTACCACTTGAAGAGTTCATTCAACAGTATGAAGATATGGCCAAGCCACTCCTAGAGTCCCAGGCTATAACTGAGTTTACCATGACACTTTACCTTGCACAAGGGCTTCCCCAGGACTTGGCAAGGAAAGTTGACTTACATGCTGCCAAGGATGACAAGTCTGGCATTCCTTGCTTTGCAGAGATGAAACGTGTTCTCCTAGAGGCAAAGCAAACTTCTACCTTTATGAGACTCCTGACATCTAATCTGCCAGACCAGTCAACCAAGGAGCCAAGGAGTGCTGCTGCTGACAATCAGACCTACACTACCGACAGAATTGACCAACTTGCTGAACAGTTACAAAAGCTAGCCCTCAAGATTAATGGCTCAGCTGAGGTTCCTACTGAGGGACAAAGACCTTTGCCCAGGCACTGCATCTGGTGTGACTCTACTCAGCATGCCAGACGAGAATGCTCAGAGCTTAGTCAGCTACTCAGAGAAGGAGTAGTACAGTTTGATGCTGATGGAATGCTTGCTGACAAGGAAGGAAGGAGGATTCCCACTAATTTCCAAAGAGGAGGGATGAGAGCCCTTTTCCAGAAATCTGACTCAGCAACCAGAAAGATTACTGTTGATGCCCTTATTGGGACCCATAAAGTGAGTCCAAGCAGCTCTGACAACAGACAATATGAAGTTGATGCCTTTGCTACCAAAAGACACCTCCCTGAAGAACCTGCCAAACCCATCCTTAGAAGACCACGATTTGAAGAACCTGAAGTTGTTATTGACAAGAGGCCTAGTATGCTGCCCACCCAAGATCCATTGCCTCACTTTCAGATGACCTCAAAGATAACAAGCTACTCAAGCCCTCAACTGATTACTGAGAAGCTGCTGAAGCAGAACCTCACTTTGTCGGTTGGAGAAATCATGAGTGTATCCCCATCTGTTAGGAAGACCTTTGATGAGCAGCTTAGAACAAGACAACAAGCTGTTGAACATATGGACACCCATATTATTCACACAAACCATGAAGACCACCAAAAAGATGACAACACTACTGAGTATAAGACCTTTTACTCAGTTGCAACTGCTGTGGTGAAAGGATATATATATGATGACCCTGTTGACTGCCATATTGACAGTGGCTCAGAGATTTGTGTTATGCCGCTAGACTTCTGGAAGACACTTAGAAGCAAGGAGCTACTGCCTGTTGATAGAGATATTGGATGGAACATGACTGATGCAAACTCAGGATCTAGTCCACTCTACGGTGTAGTGCACAAGTTCCCTATTGAGGTACAAGGAATCAAGGTCTGGCTTCCCCTCTTCATCTGCCAGAAGGCAAACTTTGACCTTCTGCTAGGTAGACCATGGGAAACCAGTACTAAGGCTACAACTACCAACTATTCCAATGGGTCAGTATGGTACACCATACAAGGATCCAATCCAGGACTACAGTCAACCTTCTGTGGTGTAACACCCAACAATAAGAGGACACATACTGCTTGCCAGAAGACACATCTTGTTATGGAAGAAGATGAAGAGCCTGACAATATACACCCCAACATTTGGAGCTGCTCATTAGGTATACAGGAGCAAACAGCTATGGTTCAAACAAAATACAAGACAGTAGAACAGAAGATTAGACCATCACTTACACCTTTGACTGATGGATCCCAACCTGCTGATTACATTAGACCACCAGAAGAAACACCAGATGATACACGACTTACACCTGAGAGACTTAAGCAACTTATCATTGGTGATGGAAACCTTACACCAGAGGAGATACTATTATTTAAGGAGACCTTGAAAAGGCATGATAAGGTCTTCTCATATAATGACAAGGAGATGGGACTCTTAAAGACATCGGTTGAAAAACCCATCAAGATTCATACAGTGCCCCACACACCCTGGTCATTTAAGCCTTACCCACTGCCCAGAGGACTCCAAGCTGATGTGCATGACCTACTTAAGAAGAAGATAGAAGCTGGTATCCTAGAACCTTGCCATGGGCCCTATGCTAACAGATGGTTTGTAACCAAAAAGAAGAATGGAAAGCTCCGATTCATTCAAGACATGCAACCTGCAAATGCTGTCACTATCAGAGATGCTGCTATACCTCCATCTATTGATGACTTTGCAGAAAGCTTTAGTGGCCACTCCATCTACTCAACATACGATCTCTACTCAGGATATGACCAGATTCCCCTTGATGAGACATCAAGAGATATGTTTGCACTACAGACACCATTTGGACTATTAAGGATGACAAGACTCAGCCAAGGGGCTACAAACTCCGTGGCTCAGTTCCAGAGATGCATGGTGAATGTGCTATACCAGTTTATACCTGAGAAACTTGCTGTCTTTGTGGATGACATAGGCATCAAAGGATCAAAATTCCGGGACACCACTGAAGTTATGCCTGGAGTAAGAAAGTTTGTCTATGACCATATTGCAGACAATGATGCCATACTAGGAGCCATTGAAGAAGCTGGACTCACCATCAGTGGTGAGAAAAGCAGCTTTGGTGTATCAGAGATATCCATTGTTGGACAAAAATGCAACACCTTTGGTCGCTCACCTGGAGACTCCAAGACACAAAAGATATGCAACTGGCCTACCCCCACAAATCTAACACAAGCTCGTGGCTTTGTGGCAGCTTGTGGGTTCTTTAGGATCTGGATCCCAAGATTTTCTGAGATAGCAGAACCAATCTACCGACTACAGAGAAAGAATACCCCATTTATCTGGGGAGAAGAGCAAGAAGAAGCCATGCAATTACTGAAAGAGGCCTTAGTATCTCCACCAGTTCTAAGACCTCTTGACTATCAAAACACTGAATGCCCACCTATTTTGACAGTGGATGCAAGCCCCATAGGAGCTGGAGCACTACTTGGACAAGATGATGAAGATGGCAACCGCTATGCCTGCAGATATGAGAGCTGCCTATTCTCTCCTAGAGAACAAAGATACTCACAGATTAAGAGAGAACTACTAGGAGTTGTGAAGATGCTGAGGAAACTGAAGTCACAACTCTACATGACACATTTTATCCTGGAGACAGATGCCAAGCCACTTATAGGAATGATCAACAAGCCTGACCTACCTGATGATGCCACAAACCGATGGATGGCATGGCTGAAAATGTTTGACTTTGAGGTCAAACATATCCCTGGCAAGACAAATGTTGTGGCTGATGCACTCTCCAGGAAGGGACCACAATTATTTGAAGACTTGGACCCTCACTTTGATGATATTATTGATGCAGAGATCCGACAGATTGCCATCAAAGACCAAGAGAGAACTACCTGGAGTCTGATCAAGGAATATCTAAGGACACTTAAGAAACCTAGTTGGATGGATATTCAGGAGTTTAGAAAACTCAGGAAGAAGGCACACCACTACTATCTTAAAGATGATCTTCTCTTTAAGCGAGTGAAGCCTGGACTTATGCCAAGAAGAGTAGTCACCACCCCTCAAGAGCAACTGAACATCATGACAAGTATCCACCAAGGAGAACCAGGAGGACATAGAGGACGAGAAGCCACATACAATACCACAGCTCAGAGGTACTACTGGGAAAACATGTACTATGATGTCCAGCACTTTGTTGAGTCATGTGTAGCCTGCCAGAAGAGATCCTCCAAGCGTTATGAAGAACCACTGCATCCTACTTACACAATCTGTCTATGGCAAAAGGTTGGTATTGACCTTGTCCACATGCCAACAGCTGGATCAAAAAAGTACCTGATTGTTGCTAGAGATGACCTTAGTGGATGGGCAGAGGCTCGAGCCTTGCCCAACAACAAGAGCCATACCATATGGAGATTTATACTTGAAGACATCATCTGCAGATTTGGCTGCATCCGACAGTTTGTTGCTGACAGAGGAGAGATGACATCCCAAATGATCCAGGAGTTGTGCTCAAAGTACAAGATACACATAGCTTTCACAACAGCTTACCACCCTCAAGCCAATGGAATGATAGAGAGAGGACATGGACCATTGGTGAACTCTCTTGTCAAGGCCTGTGAGAATAACACAACACTGTGGCCACAGCAATTACATCTTGCACTGTGGGCAGATAGAATTACTACCAAGAGAACAACTGGATTATCGCCATTCAAGCTACTCTATGGACATGACTGCATACTACCAGTTGAGTTAAACACAGTCACTTGGAACTCATTGAATTGGAGATCCGATATGCAGACTGAAGACCTCCTTGCAACTCGCATACAGCAACTTGATCACCATGACTTGAATATTAGCAGAGCTGCTGAACAACTTAAGGACACACGACTAAAGAACAAGGTGCCCTTTGACAAATCACACCCAACAAGGCCAAAACCACTATCACTAGGAGACCCAGTATTACTCTATGATTCTACCTTGGACAAGCAATGGAGTCGGAAGTTTGACAACAAATGGACTGGCCCCTACCTCATTTCCAAAGTGATTGGAAATGGAAGTTATTACATATCTGAGCTTGACAACACCCAGTTGAGAGCACCAGTTGCTGGAAATCGACTTAAGTTATTCAAGCATAGGAATTTTGCACATCAAGATTAGTTTGCTTTGACCCAAGTTCAAAGCTGAGAGGGGGGTGGATGTAGTGGGGTGACAGTGACACCCACTGACAGATGTGCTCATTCCCTTATTTTCTACTTCCCTATATCCCTACTACACTC
>MCFE01000896.1:0-27836 GCA_002104905.1 Basidiobolus meristosporus CBS 931.73
TTGAAAGCTTCTTCAATCTGGAAGAGCTAAGTTCCCAGTTTTTCATTGACTCTACCATGGTACTGGTTGACCTTCACACTAAAGTTGCTCTTGGCAGGGTTTTGCTGGCTTTGGGCCATGGTAGTCATTCATTGTTGCTGCTGGCTATGGATCTGGAGTAACTGTTGTTGCTGGGCCAGGATTTGTTGCATAGCATTCTTCCATTCTTGATTTTTGGACATCTTAAGGGAGGCTTCCTCTTTCTTCAGGAGGAATGTTTTGGTTTATTGCTGCTACCAATGTTACAAGTCTTGGTATAAGAGTTGTAGAGGAATAGGGAGTTTAGCTAGTATTGTATTCACTAAAACTTGAACAGATCTTTATTGAGATTCCAGCAGCTCCTTATATATACTTTACCAGATCAATTGCTGACTAATTGTATTTCCTGATGTAGGCTGTGGCTGATAACTCATTTGATTGCATCATTATCACCCAATAAGATCTTACCTAATATATCTATTTCTGTCTGAAAAGGATCTACTGATTCATTTGCTGACTAATGGTACTAATTTGATAGAAAATACTGATATATTGATAACCTAAACATATAACTAGTTGATTTGACTAAAAACTGATCTAACTTAAAAGACTTGTTCCATTGTGCCATTGATCATAGTGCCAGAGAGTGCTGTATATTTTGTTATTAATGTGATATTTTAGGGTCATATGCATGTCAATTTTGATCCCAAATTGGCACTGTATGGCACCATCTGGCACTCTGTGGCATGATCAGGACCATCTGGCATGCTATGGCACTATTGGGCACTATGATCAGCCGGAATGATTGAATAAGTCTAAATATTCAAGCTGCAGATCATAACAGTATATAGCTGAGTTGGGCTACAAAGGCAACAGAGTTGGTTTCATATGCAAGCTAGGCTTGGTGCTCTTGGGAGTGCCAGCTATGCTAAGCTTGGGCAGAAACTAGAATGGAATTGTCAAATTCTTAATTTTGCTAAGGCACAATCTCAATTTTTTTGAGTCACACTAAGCCAAAAGGTTCAGTAAATTTATTTATATTTTTCTCATCAAGTTGAATTAGTATGCACCAAGAGACTAGACTAATTGAAATTTGTTGTGGCCTTCATAGGTACATAAGATAGATGGGAAACTGCATCATAATTGTCTGATGTCTTGGCAACTACTAAGTGGATGGATGGATCTCAGATGTCTAATCACATTAAAGGCTTAGCAGAGCAGTTGAGGATGTAATGACTACATGAAAAATGATCAGGTGTGACAGCTAAAATAGATTCTCAGAAGTGATAAAATAAATCATAACTAGGATTAGTTATGTTGAGGTCAGGGAAAATCAGTTAGGATCCTAGATTTTCTAATGGAGTAAGATAGGATAAGTTTTAAATGCTTATGCACAACAGAATCTACTACCCATCTACAGTATCAGAGCAATAATCTGATGGTAGTCTCACTGGCATCTGGGCCTAAATCACTGTCCAACCTGGGTAGCTAACTGTATCTATTGCTGGATGAATCTTGTATGCTTTCCAGCAGGACAACAGTAAATGGCTGTCATGTAAAAGATCATATCATTATCTGCATTGGAAATACCCAGCTATCAGCAAGATAGCAGGTTTCTCCAGGCACAATGGAAGACATTGCTGTTGAATGTGTGAGATCCAGGGGATTTACTCCATAACTCACACACATTATTATTACCCAAGGGCCAGCACTAAAAACATGATCTTTTCATAGAGAGAACATACTAAAGTCAGCATGCAATTGCAACAAACTTGGTAAGCTATAGCAATTGGCCAGAATATGGATTTGATTGCAAACTAAAGATACTTCAGATTGAGGGTATCTGCTGCAGCAAAAGCTTTCCACTGGGAGTAATACATTTGCCATTCAACAATAGCCCTATAATGATGACCAAGTTGTACATGGGACATTTTAAGCAACATGAGCCCTTCAAGATACTGGAGATATTTGAAAGAATTGGCAAGATATTACAGAGCATCTGCTACCCTGAGTAATTTTCACAGGCTCTAATTAATATTCATATGCATATGCAACAATACAAATGCAAAGACTGGATGAACTGGATATGTATTTATTCAAGTGGTGTTCTATAGCCATTCCAACCAAGAGTGCTTTAGATGCATTGAGAGTCATATGTGGATATTGCAGGAGTATTTATCCAGAAGCAGATTACCAATGCCAACTTGACACATTTACAGCTGTTGTGCAAGGAGTTTGTGATAGGATTTGGGTGGCTGTACTACCAACGTAAAGCTGAACATGTAGATCTCCGCCACTGTTGTATCTATTCTCTACTCTGTCTTGCATGGTGTGTGAAGAATATTGGGCCTTGCTTCACCTTTTGGAAGTTTCCTATGGAGCAGATGTGTGGGGAGATGGGAAGACAAGTCAAGTGACAGGTATTAGCAAATCCCAATCTCATCAAGAATATTACCTTCAAGTCCATAATGGATATGAGGAGTTGGCACATGGAGGACAGCCAGGAAGAGTTGGAAGTACTGAGGACAAATGTGCACATGGAGACACCTGTGCCTATGGCATTAAGAAGCTAAGCAGCTCCAATGCATGGGTAATCAGTTAAGTGATGCAAAGTTGGGCTGGGTGCAACAAGCAACTTACTTTTATTAGGAAAACTCTACTAAGGTATGCCAGACTTCTCTTGGTCACAAGCCAACTTCTACACCACTCAATATGGTACTCACATCACAAAAGCCAGTGCGCACCTATAAAGGGGACCATAATCTAGTAGGGAGAAGGGGTATATTGGTAAAATACCAAGATGTTCTTTGTGGATATCCAGGAGATATTCATGGCAGAAGTGGTGACAACCAAGCATATGTTTGCATAATGTATTTGTTGCCAGCAATACATGGTATATTGCAACTTTGCAGGTATCACACTTAAAGGTGTAAAGTTGAGGTGGTAGAAGTATGTCAATTGAGGCAGGTGTGCACATTTGTAGAGGTTAGTAAGCAGGAGGCCATATTTTTTTTATTCAAGCTATATGTAGAATCCAAAGGTAGTAGTGGGTAAGCAAATAAAGAGGGGTGATTCTAGAGTGGAATACAAGAATTGCGCAAGGGAAGGTAGAAAAAGGAAATACCATTTGGTAAATTAATATAGTAGCATTATACAGAACCAGCTGTGGGCTGTCATACTGCCAAGGTAATGCCATCAGAATCTTGCTGTGAGGCTTTCAAATACCATCAGGTTTCTTGCCATATAAGGTAATTGGATGTCCTGGCTGGTTGGATCCACTTAGAATAGTTGTAGAGCGCTAAAAGACCACAACAATACCATGTAATTTTTGTCACAGCACCAATTGAATCTTGTCAAGTTTTGTCCCTTTATTTGGTAGTAAAATTAGCAAAACACTGTTGGGAGCCCATCATAAGATTGTTAAGAGGGTCACTAATTCCAAGCTGCTGGTATTATGATGGTCTCTTGATGGGATCCTGAGGGCTGATCTGGATTGGATCCACCCATGGGACCTAATTATTTTTATAGGGGTTATGGCATACTCCAATGCTGACAGGGACAAAGCTTAGGGGAGAGAAAATCCACTACATGATACACTTTTATTACTGCAACAAATATTTTCAAAGAAATCAAACCAGCAGCCAATCATAGCACCTTCCACCATTGCTGCCTAAAAAATAGTGGTCTGTAAAGCAACAAAAGGCGCAATGTGGCTAATAATTGTCTTTAAGGATATAGTAACAAAGTCTTGTACTGATGCATATTGTCACATTGACCCTTTAAGAAATAGTTATGATGATCACCTCAAAGGGCAATCACAAAATTCAAGTCTGGTTACTCCAAGGTATAGATCCTGCCAGGAGACCATGCAAAGGCTGTTAAAAGATATTTGCATTCTATGCTTTAATTTAGATGAACCAATATGTATCTAGAAGGATAATCAAATTTGTATTTCATTAGCTACAAGTCCAACTAATTGTGTCCATACTAGGCACATAAGTATACAGCAACACTTTGTGAGGGAAGCTGCAGAAAATAACTTAGTAGTGCTGGTTTACTGCTTAGCTGACAAGACGGTGGCAGATATATCAATAATATCATTTATCCAGACCACAGCTTGAGAATCTTGGAGAGAAATTGGGATTAAGATATTATTTAGTTGAGGGGGAGTGTTGAGATATTGAGCTATTTGGCATTGTTCAGAAGCTAAAATTTACTTAAAAGTCTGGACAAGTCTTGGTAACTGTAAGACTAATTTACAGCCCAAACTTTGTCACTTTCTTTTAGATGTATGATCCTATGATTAATCCCCAATAGTTAAAAATATATTAGCACTTTTAACAAACATTATTTACTAGCCCTGAGACTGTACCAGAGTGCTCCTGAAGGCTGAGAAACCCTCCTTACTTAGTGTTACAGTTGCATTACCTCCACAAAGGTACAAATACTTAGCTTCTTTATGAAAAAGCAACAGTTCAACTATTATCATCATTTCTCAATAAGCTTCTTATATCCAGAGCACTTCTTAAATTGCAACAATATCCAGATGGTACCATGGTATGCCAGCCTTGAGGTGATGCTGTGCTAGAACTCTAATGGTCTCTTCAACATTAGCCCACACTTCATCATTGCACTCAACAGCTTCACAAGTCTTCATTGTCTTTTGACTTTTAGACCTGGGTATATACAACACAGTCTCTCGCTCCTATGCTGTGATATAATTTTCTGTAGTCTTTATGTAGAGCCCAAGGAATCTGCATTGTTACCATCAGTGGGCACACTGACAAAACAGCCTTTGTGGATGTATCCCCATGTATTGCACTGAATGTCAAAGAGGCTGTTATCCAGATTTTCTTCTACACTAGTCAGCAGTGAGGCTTGGTAGGAAATCAGATATTTTTGGTTTATATTTTGGTGGAGAATATAAGGAAATGAGCTGTACCAAATGGGTAATAGTGTTTCATACACATGTTAATGTTTTGACTCATCTCTGTATATAATACTACTATGGTGGGTCTTTACTGAATATTATATTTTGATAGGTGCATAGCTCAAATACAGGACTACATGAAAATCATATGTGCATCAACAAAAACATCCTATAATAGGATTACATTGTTGAATGTCAAGTTGTCTGACCTGTGAAAAAGACTTCTTTGAATCTACACTATAAGGGAAGGATATGGAACCATCTTGCACTACAATTTGCACTTGGATAATAATATGATGTGAGAGTTACAGAGTAAATACCCTGGATTGCACACGCTTGTCATTAATACCATCCATTGTGCCCAGAAAAGCTGACTATTGTGCTGATGGCTGGGGTATCTCCAATGCAGATAATAATATGTACTTTGGCACAACAGCAATTTACTGTTGTCTTGCTGGAAAGGATACAAAATTCATCCAGCAATGAATAGAGGAAGCAATTCTGGTTGGATGGTGAATTAGGCCCAGATACCAGTGAGATTACCATCAGATTCCTGCTCAGATACCTTATGATAGGGAGCAGATTCAGGTTAATGAGAATCAGTGGCAAGCAGGATTTGCTGGTAAAGTGCTTGTTCAATGAGAATTCATCAAGTGCCAAGGCAAAGACATAGTATACATACTCTCAAAGTAGCCCTGACATCTTAGCTTTTTGTAATGCTTGCCATTGAATATATCTTATATGTTAGTGCTTGATTAATACTGAGTGCAGTACTTTATAGCTTCACAAAACTTGTTGGACTTCATGAGCTTCCTTAGATAGGGTATTATTAAATATATCCAAAGTGTGAGCAACATCTTCCCCAAATGGTGCCGGATTCCTGATAAGTTGAGCACCTTGCAATAGTGGCATTTTCTGATGTGGACACCATACAACTGTTCACACATGCTGGTATTAAGATGGTTTCTGGGTCATATGTTGCCAGCTGGAAGATAGTTGTCCATTCATACCATGTACATGGTAAGTTGCATCCCAAGATGATTTTGGCAAGAAGAAGTTGTAAATCCTTAATGCCCCATTACTTATATTAGTGGAAACATGCCACTTCTCTAGTCACAACATCAAATAACATTTCCCCTTTAATTTTGCTCACTTCAATATATATGCCACCAAAAAAAAAGCAAAGTTGTCTGCTTCCCAATCAAACCCCACTGCTGACAGCAGTGAAAGTATAGCTGGACAATAGCTTGCTTTGACATTCAGTGCAACAAGTAGGGCTACAACACAAAAAGGCCTTGATGAAAGTGTGCCTTAAGAGTAAATAATGTGGAATCCTCAGACTTTCAGTCAAGTAGGCAATTGAGAGTCCCTGCAGAGCTTAAACTGACCACAATGTGGAGGCAGATGAGAATGTAGTAAAAGCAAAACCTTCTCTTGAAGATCAGCACCTGGCCATCATAACATCACCACCACCAGTATTAGCAAGTATTTGGTCACCTTGTACCAAAGTATTAATGAGGCAACTGGGTGTAGTAGCCAATGGCCCATAGATATCAGGAAATAGTCCAGAAACAGGATCAGCTGATAATGCATGTAGAGCAATACCCTATAAAAGCAATTTGGTCTCACAGGTGCATCCAATCCCAATCAGCCATCAAGATCTGTCAGGATACTGCAATAATATCAGCAGGTTGGAATTAATGACTCTCAGCATAATGTTATGATGGGATTATAACAGCATTTGGCTAATTCTACAGCCAAATAATTTTAAAAAAACATAACAGTGTTTGTACAGTATTTTGCCAGGAGTGGCATGGCAATGTTGCAGTCTTAGTGTGCTCTACAGCTATTTGAGTACATCTAACCAGCAAGTACATCTAATTGGCTAACATCACTTGAAACTTGATAATGTTTTGACATCCTCATTGTGTGCCTCTACTAGCATTATTATAGTAGTATGGCAGCCTACAGCAAGTTCTGTATAATGCTACCTTACCAGTTGACCATATGATATATCATTTTTCTACCTCCCCTTGCCCAATAGATGCTTTCCACTGTAGAATTACCCCTCTTTGTTTGCTTACCCACAACTACCTTGGGTATTCTACATATAGTTCGAATCAAAAGATACTATGGCCTCCTGCTTACTGTTGTCAAAATTTTATTTCCACCTATATATTCACCTAACTTAGTCACTTAGATCATCTCCTTCAAGTCCTAGAGAATACTGACCACAATTCCTTGTTGGGATTTACTTAGAATATTTTCACCAAAATACCAGGTACCCAGAACATGAAAATTCTCAAAGTTGTCCAAACAGCCCCAAACTTTGCACACATGTTCTTGGTACCCTCCCTAACCTATTCTATGTGATTTTTATGCCAAGACCAGGTAAAAGTATAAATACTACTTTTACATTCAATAAATCATTAAGTGAAAACCAAATAGTCTACTTGTCCTCCCAATCACTTCCAATATCTCCAAGACTCTTACAACAGGTTATGAGCCGCAAGCTGTCACTCTCTGCAATGTCTACTACTGCTATTACTGGAACTTCTCCCTCTGCTGAGAACTTGGATGGATCTAACTACCAAGTGTGGAAAGTGAAGTTGAAGATACTGCTACAAGAAAGAGGCCTTTGGGATATTGTCATGGGAGAAGAATGCCCTCCTAAAAAGGTGGGAGAGGAAGCCTTAAAGTACCAGAAGAAAGAATAAAGTGCCTTTAACTGTATTTGCCTTAGTGTTGAGGACACATTGCTAATTCAATGCTCAAGAGCAAAAATGGCAAAGAATGCCTGGAAAGCATTGGAAGACACCTACCGGTCATGTTCAGCTGCCAAGAAAATGTATCTGAGACAAAAATTCTTTACTACAGAGATGCTGCCAGGAGAAGAAATAAAAAATCTAATTAACAGAATTACCCTGCTGGTAGATGAGATGGAATCTGTGGGTGTACCAACTACTGATGAGGATATGATATTTACCATCCTGAATAGCCTGACAGACGAGTTTCAGGGCCTTGTATCAGCCCTAGAGTCCAGAACTGAAGATTTGACCTTAAATTACGTATATGGAAGGCTCCTGGATGAAGAATTAAGAAAATCAAGCGCCAATATGAAGGAAGAAGAAAATGCTTTAATAAGCTATGACAACCAGCAAAGAAGGTACCCAAGACCCTACAAAGGCAACAGCAACCTGCTTGGCAACTACTGCAAAAGGGAAGGACACACAGCAGAACGGTGTCTCAAAAAGAATGATAATCAGCAAAAGAAGCCTGAATATGGAAATGCTGCAATAACTGAAGATAGACTATTCATATCTGCACTAAATCTGACCACAAACAAGAATTCTCAGACATGGTATACTGACTCTGGAGCATCTCAACACTTTACACACCAAAAAGAACTTTTTATCCAATATCAAGAAATTACAATTAAAAAGGTTTTCATGGGTGACAATAGTACACTTGTTGCAGTGCAAGAAGGAACTATCCAAGTAAGCCTTAGAAGCAGTGAAGGAAGCCATACACCAACCTTTAAAGAAGTACTGTATGTACCTGAAAGAGCCAAGAACCTACTCTCTGTAATCAAAGCCACAGCAGAGGGACTCAGTTTCAGTTTTGACAATTCTGGATGCAGGATCACCGGTCAAAATGGTGCCCATATTGCTTTGGGCATCAGAGATCAGAATCTATACAAGTTGACTTATATTCCATCATATCTGTAAGCCAATAAAAGTAACTTATTTGAAGAAACACCAATGCTTTGGCACAGGAGATTTGGACACATCAATTTTGATTACTTGCGCAAAATGATCAAAGATCAGCTAATTTCTGTAGTAAAAATTGATCCCCCTGCTAATTTGGAGCACTGTGAAGCCTGCATATATGGGAAACAAGCCAGACAACTGTTCAAGAGCTCTGTGTTAATCAAAACTAAGAAAAAATTATATCTAATTCACTCAGATCTGAGTGGAACTATGCAAAATTTATCCTTAGTCAGGATGAAGTATTTAATCACTTTTATTGATGATTATACAAGATATACATGGGTCTACTTTATGGAGAGAAAGGAAGAAGCTCTGTCTAAGCTCAGGGAGCTTAAAGCCATGGTGGAGAGAGAAACTGGTGAAAAATCAAGAAAATATGATCTGACAATGGTTGAGAATATACCTCAAAACTCTTCATCCACTTCTGCAAAATTCATGGGATAACGCAAGAGACTACTGTACCATACTCCCCACAGCAAAATGGAGTAGCACAACAAGCTAACAGATCAATAACTGATATGGCAAGATCTATGATCCATGATCAAAAATTATCTTATGATTTTTGGGCGGAATCAGTTGCCACTGCTGTATAGCATGAAAATAGGAGTTACAACAGAATACTTTATGATTCAACTCCATTTGAAGCATGGTATGGATACAGACCAAGTGCAGAACATCTAGGAATATTTGGGTGTACAGCATATGCCAAAAAACTGGCCGGAAATCAGTCAAAATTTGAGCCAAAAAATAGACTTATTCCATTGGATAGTGCCACATTGAGCCATGAGTGCCAAATGATGCCATAGTGTGCCAGAGAGGTCAAGTGAGCCTATACTTGGCCACACAGTGTGAAACATAGTTCTGCATCTTCATGTAAAGCAGCCCCTGTGTTTCACTCATTGCGCAGGAGAAAATCCATATTTTGACCTTTTTTTGTGGACCAATGTAGCTCAGGATGTGAAAGAGCACAGGAGAACTGAAGATATGCATCTGGTACTCAATACCCATGGCACTCTGAATCTAGCTCTTGTAGCTTGTATCATGTCACAAGAATGAATGGCACTATCTTGGTCCACTGGTACTATCTGGCACTATAATTCAATATTAGCCCTAAAATAAGATCTATACAAAGCACTTATAGTGCCAGATAGTACCAGTGGACCAAGATAGTGCCATTCATTTTTGTGACATGATACAAGCTACAGGAGCTAAATTCAGAGTGCCATGGGTATTAGACTTGTTCCGTTGGATAGTGCCACATTGAGCCATGAGTGCCAAATAGTGCCATAGTGTGCCTGAGAGTCATAGCAGACCTAAGCTTGGCCACAGAGTGTGACATATAGTTCTGCATATTCATGCAAAGCAGCCCCTGTGTTTCACCTACTGTGCGGGAGAAAATCAATTTTTTAGCCTTTTTTTTGGGATCAAAATTGTGCATTATGTAAAAGAGCACAGACAGACTGAAGATATGCATCTGGTACATAATACCCATGGCACTCTATATCTAGCCCTATAGGCTTGTAGCATGTCACAAAAATGCATGGCACTATCTTGGTCCACTGGTACTATCTGGCACTATAAGTGCTTTGTATAGGTTCTACTTTAGGGCTAATATTTGAATATGGTGCCAGATAGTACCAGTGGACCAAGATAGTGCCATGCATTTTTGTGACATGCTACAAGCCTGTGGGGCTAGATTTAGAGTGCCATGGGTATTATGTACCAGATGCATATCTTCAGTCTGTCTGTGCTCTTTTATGTCATGCACAATTTTGATCCCAAAAAAAAGGTTAAAAAGTTGATTTTCTCCTGCACTGTAGGTGAAACACAGGGGCTGCTTTGCATGAATATGAAGAACTATATGCCACACTTTGTGGTCAAGTTTAGGTCTGCTATGACTCTCAGGCACACTATGGCACTATTTGGTACTCATGGCTCAATGTGGCACTATCCAACAGAACAAGTCTATTGAGTACCAGATGCGTATCTTCAATTGGCTTGTGCTCTAACACATCCTGCACAACATTGATCCAAGAAAAAGGTCAAAAAATGGATTTTCTCCAACTCAATGGGTGAAACACAGGGGCTGCTTTGCATGAAGATGTGGAGCTATGTTTCACACTCTGTGGCCAGGTAGAGGCTCACTTGGCTTCTCTGGCACACTATGGCATCATTTGGCACTCATGGCTCAATGTGGCACTATCCAACGGAACAAGTCTAATGTAAAATGCATATTTTTGGGCTACTGCAATTACAGTAAGGCATACAGACTCTACCATACCAAAGCAAAGAAGCTGATCAAGTCCAGGGATGTGTTGTTTGATGAAAATTCAAAATATTCACAAAAAATGACATCAGATGATGACAAAAATTTGATTTCAAGTCCACCAATTGTCAGGATTGAATCAGAGCATAACAATAGAGATTTTTTCACTCCAGAGGACTCTACAACTGTGTTTCAACCAGAATCAGTGCCCAGGAATATCCCAGAAGTGATCATTCCAGTATCAAATGCCCAGAGATCCAATTGGACAAGAAATAGCCCAAATTACTATATCAATGAGGGTACAAACTTGGCCTATGCCTATTCAGTCCATATTGATTAGCCCCAGACTGTAAAAGAGGCCCTAAATAGGCCTCAAACAAAGTTTTGGAGATCTGCAATGACTGAGGAATATCAGGCCCTGATGGAAAGTCAAACTTGGGACTTAGTCAAATTACCAATCAACCAAAAATCAATTGGATGCAGATGGGTCTTCAAGACAAAATACAAGGCTGATGCTACAATTAAAAGATACAAAGCAAGACTTTTAGCCAAAGGTTACTCTCAAACAAAAGGACTTGACTATACTAAGACCTTTGCACCAGTAGCCAAGTTTAATTCAATCAGATTAATATTGGCTATTGCAGCCAAATATAAGTTTTTTATTCATCAAACAGATGTAAAAACTGCATTATTGAATGGAGAACTTGATGAGGACGTGTATATGTACCAGCCTGATGGGTTTGTTGACCAAGATAACCCCCATTTGGTCTGCAAGCTTAAAAAGTCATTATATGGTCTCAAACAATCACCAACAGCCTAGAATTGCAAGATAGATTCTTATTTGGAATCTTTGAGTTTCAAAAGGAGTAATGCTGACTATAGTATATACTATAAGCCAGATAGAACAAATCCAGTTCTATTAGCTCTATATGTGGATGATCTTATTATAGCCACCAATAACCTAGAAACATTGGAAGAGACTAAATCCAGCCTATTCAAGGAGTTCAAGATGTCTGATCTAGGAGAACTTAGTTACTACTTAGATTAAGTTATCCATAGACAGAAGTACCCAGACTATCACCCTAAGCCAATCCAAGTAAATTCAAGATATACTAAAGAAGTACCAAATGGAAGACTATAAACCGGCAGCTACCCCAATGGAGACAAACCTTAACTTGGTCAAAACTCAACCAAATCAAGAGAGCTTGGTGCCATCTGAAAGCCCTGACTTTCCTTATCAATGCAAAGTTGGCAGTCTGCTGTATATAATGCTTGGAACATGTCCAGATATCTCATATTCAGTGGGAGTTGTCAGCCAACATAATCAGAATTATGGATCTGATCATATTGTAGCAGTTATGCGGATTTTTAGATACCTAAAAGGAACTGCTGATATCTGCTTAGGATACACTTAAAAAGATTCAGAACAGGATCTTGTGGGATACTCTAATGCTGATTGGGGACAAAATTTAGAAGACAGGAGATCCACCACAGGATATACCTTTCTTTACTGTCAAGGAGTAATTTCATGGAATTCAAGAAAGCAACCAACCATAGCACTTTCCACTAGAGAGGCAGAGTTTATGGCAGCCTGTGAAGCTACAAAAGAAGCAATGTGGTTAAGAAAACTTCTTACAGATTTAGGCCTATGTCAAAAATGCCTATTACTTTATTTCAAGATAATCAAGGATGTATACAATTGGGTAGAAATCCAACTTTTTGTGCTAGAACCAAGCACATAGATATTAGACATCATTTCATACGTGAAGCTATGGAGAATAACTTAGTTAGCTTAGTTTACTGTCCTACAGATGAAATGATTGCAGACATATTTACCAAACCATTAGCTAGAGACAAGTTTGAATATCTTAGGTCAAGATTATGACTAGTCAGTATGAACAATTAGCTGAGTGGGAGTGTTGTAAAAGTTTGTATTTCCACCAAAATATTCACCTCACTTAGTCACTTAGATCATCACCTTCAAATCCTAGAGAATACTGACCAAATTTCTTGTTTGGATTTATTTAGAATATTTTCACCAAAATACCAGGTACCCAGAACATGAAAATTCTCAGAGTGGTACAAACAGCCCCAAACTCTGCACACATGCTCTTGGGATCTTCCTTAACCCATTCTACATGTTTTTTATGCCAAGACCAGGTAAAAGTGTAAATACTACTTTTACATTCAACAAATCATTAAGTGAAAACCACAAAATCTACTTGTCCTCCCAATCACTTCCAATATCTCCAAGACTTTTACAACACTTACTAACCTCTACAAACATGCACACCTGCTGCAATTGACATACTTCTATCACCTCAACTTGACTGCTTTTTAGTGTGATACTTGTATAGTTTCCATATTGTTATACCCAAGAGAAAGTGTAATAAAACTCTTGAAAGGTTCAACTGAAACAAAGGGACAATTAAGTGCAGAATCTTAGAATTGTCAGAGAGTGGCGGAAATATTAGCAGAAAGATTCTGATCTAATATTGGTCTTGGATATAGCTGGGTTAGCTATAAAGACAATGATATTTGTTTGCTAGGCAGGCTGGGCTTGGTGTTCTTTGGAGTGCTAGATATACTAGGCTTGGATAGAAACTAGAACAGAATTGTTGGATTCTTATTTTTGCCAAGACAGAATCTTAATTTTGTTGAGACACACACTAAACCAAAAGGTTCAGTAAACTTTATTCATACTTTTCGGATCAAGTTGAACTAGTAAGCGCCAAGGGACTGGATTGATTGAAATCAAATTGGGTGTTCATAGGTGCATAAGATAAATGAAAATTACATCATCAATGAACTGATGTCTTGGCAACTGCACAGTGGTTGGATAGATCTCAGATGACTAATCACCTGGGAAGGCTTGGTAGATAGGTTGATAACGTAATGACCATTTGAAAATAGATCAGGTGTGATAGCTAAAAATAGATTCTGAGGTGGGATAAAATAAACTGTAACTGGGATTTCTTATGTTTGGGTTAGGGAAAATCAGTTAGGGTACTAGAATTTCAAACGGAGTAAAATTGGCTAAGTTTTAAATGTTGATGCACAACATCACTTCCTTCCAGAAGAGGAGTTTTTTGATACCTTCTGGATTCCTCTGTGGCTCCAATACTGATCAATAATGGCAACATCATCAAAGTTGGTGTAAGATTCCAAGGTGTTGTGTTTGGCATCATAGCCTTTCCACTTGACTAAATAAAGGCAATTTGGCTCTTCTCCATCATGGTCCACAACAGCTTCAACTTCATAGGATTCCAAAATTACTGGGTCTTGAGAAATAAGTTTGAGTGAAGAAGGTGGAAAGTTTTTGGGTAGCAGTGCTCCAGTGTTATCCTGAAGTACATGAGATCCTCCAGTAGTACGTCTGACAACCTTGAATGGTCCTTCATACTTGGGGTCAAGTTTAGATTGCCGGATTGGATCTAGTGTCATGACATATGACCCATCTGGGAAGCTGCTGTTCCTGTGTCTTGAGGTGTACATTGAAGTCATATTTTGCTGAGAGGCCTTACTTCTGGCGCTGATAGCAGGGTAGACAATGTTGGTAAGGTACTCAAGCCGGTTTTTTAGCTTATCTGTATTCAAACTTGCTAACTCTGTATTCTGGCAGTCTCCAAAGTGGTTGTTTTTTCTTCCAAACATCAAGGAAAATGGTGTTGATCCATGTAGAGCGGCAATTTTGGTGCTGATAGCATACTGTACAGTGGGAATGTACTTGTCCCAATTCTTCTTGATACCTTTGATAGATTTCCTGATGATGTTCACTGAGGTCTGAACATGTCTTTCAGCCAGTCCATCAGCTTTGGGATGATATGGAGTGATTAGACAGTGATCAATGGCACTATTCTGGCAAAGGGCTTTGATCACGTGATTCACAAATTCTGTTCCATTATCCAATTGAATGACCTTAGGGAATCCAAAAAGGCAGAAGAGCTTGAATAGTTCTTGTGCAATAGTGGCAGCATACTTGTCTGGGATAGGTTTGAGGAAGACAAAACGTGTGCAGACATCCACAATTACAAAGAGGTAGTGATTACCATCATCACTAGTGGTGAAAGGTCTAGCTAGATCAATTGCAATATGATCCATAGGAAGGCTTGCATGGATGGGGCTCAAAGGGTGAAATCCATGGCGGCTGATATTGTGAAGTTGACATTCTCTGCACAACTTGACAAATTCTAAGCAGTCAACTTTAATATTTGGCCAGTGATATCCATCAGAGTGTAGCTTCTTTATAAGTGTGTCAGCTCCAAAGTGGCCAAGTAAATGACTCCTCTGTATCAATGTTTTCCTTTGTTCTTCAGGTGGGATTTTCCAAGTGGCTGAATCCAGTTGAGGAATTGTTTTGGAAGTTGTAGAGAGTTTACTAATTACATCAGTAATCACATGTCCCTCCCAAGGTGAAGTTGGAAAAAGTGTTGACAGGTGGTCAGGCAGGATGTTGAGAAATCCTGGGCAATGAATAACTGTACATTCATAATCAAGTAGAGTATCAAGCCAGTTGGTAAGCATTGGAGTCAGAGTCTTCTGAGTGTGGATATAGACAAGGGCTTGGTGGTCAGTGTACAAGGTAAAAGGAATACCCCATAGATACTGATGAAACTTCTTCAAGGCAAAGACTATGGCAAGTAGCTCCTTCTTGGTAGCAGAGTAGTTTTTCTCAGCAGGTTGTAGGAACCTGGCTTGGAAAGAGATCCAGTGAGGCGGATTTTGGTCTTCATCTTGATAGAGGACTACCCCTAGCCCAACATTATATGCATCTGTAGCAACAACAAAGGACTTAGTAAAGTCTGGGGAGGATAAGGTGGGTGCTTGTGGAAGCAGATGGCAGAGTGACTTAAAGGCTTTGTCATGAGTCTTGTTCCAGGCTGAGGTGAGATCAGGGCTATGGCGTAATGCATCTAAAGGGGCACTCAATGAAGACATGAGTGGTATGTGTTCCCTGAAATAGTGAATACTCCAAGATAATGTTGAAGTTGCTTGGCACTAGTGGGTTTTGGCCATTCTGGGATATTGACCATTTTGAAAGGATCTAATTGGTGGCCAGCTGGTGTGACTAAAAATCCAAGTAGATTGATTTTGAGGCAGGCAGAACTGCACTTTTCAGCATTGAGAGTCAGTCCAGCAGTTGTCAGTCTGTTGATTACATCAGTGACATGGGTTGCATGATCATCACGGTTAGTGGAAAATATGATGACATCATCAACAAATACCAATGCGTATGGTGCATTTGTGAGTATTATAGTCATGACTCTCTGAAACTTGCTGGTAAGTGTCTTTAGGCCAAAGGGAGCTCCCTGAAACATCCACTGCATATTATTCCAAGTAAAGGCAGTCTTATGTTGATGCTCAGGATGGATCTGGAATTGGTGATATGCATCCTTCTAGTCCAACTTTGAGAATACTTTTGCTCCTGATAGTGCGGAAAAGATATCTTGTATTCTTGGAATTGGAAACTTCTCATCTTGGAGAAGCTTGTTCAGAGGTCTGGGGTCCAAACAGGGTCTCTTCAGGGTTAGATTTCCATCACCATCTTTCTTTGGTGCAAGCGTCAAAGGGCTGTTGAATGTTGTGTTGACAGGGGCTTGAGTGATAATTCCATTGTCAGCCCATTTTTGGACTATCTCATCAACTAAGTGTTGACATGAATGCGGAATTAGGTATTGCCTCCTCCATGTTGACTCACCAGGTGGGTGTCCAGACCAATGACTACCTGAGGTCCATCTGGTATGTCAATAACTTCCATCTGATGGATTATGGTTACTGAGCCATAATGTATGTTGATTGGGATGGTAATGGCAATTCTTGGGGCTGAGAGATCCTTAGCTGCAAGGATTATTTTTCCTGGTTGCTTTTCTATCTCCAAATTGAGTTCTCTGACTACATTGGGTGACACAATAGAGTTGGATGATCCAGTATCCAATAGTGCTACGTATGATTTGCCATTGAGGGTGAGTGGCACTTCTATGGCTTTGAGCTGTGTGATTGGTTGCTTCTTTTCTTGAACAGTTGCAATTTTAGCCGGAAACTCAAAGAGGTTGTGATAATCTTGAACTATAAGTTCTTCATATGCTTCTTCATACCCCATTGTATCATTGGCTGAATGATCATCAAGGATCTGGGTAATTTTGGCTGATGGTGTGGAGTTCTTCTCAGGACAGGCAGGTGATCTATGTCCCATATTTCCACATTTAAAGCACTTGTCATCAGCATATGGATTATCAGTTTTGGTGTTTTGCTGCTTTTCTGCGGTGTTTCCTGACTTGTTTGACTGCTTGGTGATGCCTTTGCATTCACTGGTAGAATGATAGCATTTTCCATGAAGCTCACAGTGCTTGGTAGTGGTTGACTGCTTCTTGGTCAAATGACTGGTCTCTTTTCTGGCTGTTGTGGGATATTGGGTTGAGTTGCCTGAAGTCTGGCTAACAGCTGCAGTCAAGGTGATTGCCAGTGTACATATCTCTGAGATCTGGTCATAGGTACATGCAGGGTTGCATGCTTTGACAATAGCAATATTGCTCTGTAGCTGGTGTGAAAAGTTTGAAAGAAAATGAGCAGTAAGCAATGGATTATCATCACTAACTCCAGCTAGTCTCATTTGTCTTTGGAATCTATCACAGAAGTGTTGCACAGATTCACCTTTTTGCATTTTAGTTTTCCATAAGTCACAGTTCAGATGTGCTTTCTTGAGAGGATCTTCAAAATGGCTGCAAAAGAGGTTTTGGGCAATTTTCCATGTACTACTTGAAGGAATGTTCACTTCAACCCAGTCAGCATCTTGCATTGTGAGACAGAGAGGCAGAAGTCTAGCCCAGTTGGTGTCAGGGTCTAGCTGGTGTGCAGCTAAGACATGACTAAGCTTGTAAAGAAACTCAGTTGGATTCTTGATGGCATTGATGCCTTCAGCATAAACAGGCAAGGATCTTGGGACAACCACCGGGGCAGGTCTAGAAGGAGATGTAGACCTGGAGGATTCAAAGGAATGACTTCTTGGTGGCTGATGCAGAGCAAGGCTTGGCAGATTCTCAATGCTGTCAATTACTATGGCAATATTCACCAGTGCTTCTTTAATTATTCCAATTTCATCTTGGCAACCAGATATAACTTCAAGGAGTTCATCTCTACGGTGATTATCAGATCTTGTTTTGGCAAGCTTTGAGTGCTCAAGCATCACAGTGTTTCTTTCAAGCATGATGTTTTCAAGCTCTTCAGTAAGCTCTTCCTGATTTCTTCTGGCTTCTTCCAACATGGAAAGGTTTGGATTGCTTGCTGCTGAGGACATCTTCTAATTGGCTGAATGTAATGGAATTCAACAAAAAAAATGTTATATCCAAGAGAAAGTGCCATAAACTCTTGAAAGGTTCAACTGAAACAAAGGGACAATTAAGTGAAGAATCTTAGAATTGTCAGAGAGTGGCGGAAATATTAGCAGAAAGATTCTGATCTAATATTGGTCTTGGATATGGCTGGGTTGGCTATAAAGGCAATGATATTTGTTTGCTAGGCAGGCTGGGCTTGGTGTTCTTTGGAGTGCTAGATATACTAGGCTTGGATAGAAACTAGAACAGAATTGTTGGATTCTTATTTTTGCCAAGACAGAATCTTAATTTTGTTGAGACACACACTAAACCAAAAGGTTCAGTAAACTTTATTTATACTTTTTGGATCAAGTTGAACTAGTAAGCGCCAAGGGACTGGATTGATTGAAATCAAATTGGGTGTTCATAGGTGCATAAGATAAATGAAAATTACATCATCAATGAACTGATGTCTTGGCAACTGCACAGTGGTTGGATAGATCTCAGATGACTAATCACCTGGGAAGGCTTGGTAGATAGGTTGATAACGTAATGACCATTTGAAAATAGATCAGGTGTGATAGCTAAAAATAGATTCTGAGGTGTGATAAAATGAACTGTAACTGGGATTTCTTATGTTTGGGTTAGGGAAAATCAGTTAGGGTACTAGATTTTCAAACGGTGTGGTGGTGTATAGGTCCAAGGGAGAGATACATCCAACACTTCTCAAGTGTTTTGTGTGTGGGGTGTTCACTGGGTGCGATAACCTCTGGCAAAAGCTTGCTAGGAATACTTGGGTTCTGTCTCTAATCTAATGTGAAGGGGAATAAAGCCACAAGCTTGTCAAGGGAAAACTATTGAGCTACAATCCCCAACTTAGTTGGCGTCTTAACAAAAGTATGTGCTGGGTTCAGCGTCCTTTGAGATGACAATGTACTAAAGCTTCCAAAGTCAAAACAACTGTAAACTCCACCAGCAGGGACTTGATAAGAATGCAGCTTTGGTCAATAGTTACAAAGACAGAAAAGTATCTTTGCCTGTACAAGAACAAACTTGGGAAAGAATCAAATATAATAAAAGATACCTACTCTGAGTATTCCTCACAAGTAGTGCCTCCAAGGTCAGTTGGCTGTCAGCGCGGTTTCCTGGGAGTGTCCTGTGGTCTAGAGTTGGAAGTTCAGGTAGCAGCAGGTAGCAGTGATCACACTAATCAACAAGTCGGTATATTGATAAAAGGGATGATGATTTATTGTTGAGGGATAGCCTCCCTTATATACTTTTCTTCACTGGCTAAGTGATTACTAATCATGGTGTTCCAGAAGGTTCCGGAGTTCAATAGAAATCTTAATGACATCAGAATGACCTAAGAATGTTCTAAGTAGGTGCCGGAAGGTTCTAAGAGGCACAGCACATCCAACCAATCAGGAATCAGTATTCTGAAACCTGTGTAACATGGGGATACCATATATGGTATGGAAATGGTAGGGATGGTGTCACGGGTTGATCATGTGTCACAGGTACTGGCGCGGGTACTTGCCTAATATAGAAGCACTTGTAACTAGTAATCTTACATAAAGTGAGGGGTAACTTATGCAATAAGGTAAGCAGGTGTGATAGTCAACCGGCTTATGGGATAGTACTGATTGGGTAAGACAAATGGGATAAAACTAAAATGAGTGTAGTAGGGATATAGGGAAGTAGAAAATAAGGGAATGAGCACATCTGTCAGTGGGTGTCACTGTCACCTCACTACAACGGAGTAAAATTGGCTAAGTTTTAAATGTTGATGCACAACACATATACCTTGTATTGCTGGTTACATATACATCTTGCCAGTGTAGGCTTGGTTGCCGCCACCTTTGACATGTATACCTCCTGAAAATATTCAAAGAACATCTTGATATTAAGCCAGTATACTCCTTCTCCCTGCTGGACTCTAGTCCCCCTTATAGGTGCACTCTGGCTCTTGTTTGTGTGAATTCTATATTGAATGGTGCAGAAACTTGCATGTGACCAAGAGAAATCTGACAAACCTTGGCATAGTTTTCCTAATAAAAGTTAGTTGCTGGTTGCACCCAACCCTAGTTTGCATTACTTAAGTGATTACCCACGCATTGGGGCTGCTTAGCTTCTTAATGCCATATGCACAGGTGTTGCCATGTGTACATCTGTTCTCAGTATTTTACAACTATTTTGGGCTGTCCTCCATTTTCCAACTCATCACATCCATGACAGACATGAAGGTAGTATTCTTGATGAGATTAGGATATTGTGGTACCTGTGACTTGACTTGTCTTCCTATCTCCCCACACATCTGCTCCATAAGAAACTCCCAAAAGGTGATGCAAGGTCCAATATTCCCAACACACCAAGCAAGATGGAATAGCAAACGGATATAGTAGCAGCAGAGATGCACATGCTCCGCTTTGTGTTAGTAGTTTAGCCACTCTAATCCTGTCACAGACTCTTTGCACAAAAGCTGTAGATGCATCAACTTGGCCTTGGCAATCCACATCTGGATAATTATTCCTACAATGTTGATATATGACTCCCAATGCTTCCAATGTACTCCTAATCAAAATGCCTTCAGAAGGCCAATTGAATAAATAAATATCCAGTTTATCCAGTACTTGCACTTGTATTGTTGCATATGTATATGAATGTTGGTTGGAGCCAAGAGAAGTACTTAGGGTAGCAGATGCTCTGTAGTAACCTACCCATTCTTTCAGATTTCTCCTGTATCTTAAAGGGCCCATTTGGCTTGAAATGCCCCATGTACAACTTTGTCATCAGTATGGGGATATTGTTGACAAGCAAATGCATTGCTCCCAGTGGAAAGCTTTTGCTCCAGCAGAAACCCACTATCTTAAGTATCTCCAGTTTCTGATTAATTCCATATTCTGGCCAATGGCTTAAAGCTTGACAACTTTACTGCAATTGCATGCTGACTTCTGTATGTTCTCTCTGTGGAAAGATGATGCTGTTAGTGTTCGTGTTTGGGCAATATCAAGGTGTGTAAGTTATGGAGTAAGTCCCCTGGATCTTACACATCTGACTGCAATACTATCAATGTGCCAGAAAAAGCCAGCTAACTTGCTGATGGCTGGGGTATCTCAAATGCAGATAATAATGTGCACTTTTACATGACAGCCATTTACTGTTGTCCCACTTAAAACCATCCAATATTCTTCCAGTAATGGATACAGGTAGCTATCCAGGTTGGATTGTGATTTAGGCCCAGATACCATTGAGACTACCATCAGACTTCTGCTCTGTTGCTGTAAGATAAGTAGCAGATTTAGGATTATGAGAATCAGCAGCCAGTAAGATTTGCTGAAAGAGTACTTGTTTAATGAGAATCCATCAAGTGTCAAGATAAAGGCATATGTTGCACATAACTTCAAAGTAGCCTTTGCTTCTTAGCTGCTTGTAATGTTTGCCGTTGAATATATCTGATATGTTTGCACTTGATTGATACTGGGTGTGGTACTTTATAGCTTCACAATACTTGTTGGACTGCATGAGCTGCCTGAGAGGGGGTATTACCAAAATATATCCATGTTGTGAACAAAGTTTTCCCCCAACAGTGGTCAATTCCTGACATATCAGGCACCTTGTAATGGCAGAAGTTATGATGTGAATTTCATGCAACTGTTTACAAATGCAGGATCAGGACAATCTCTAGGTCATATGTTGCCAGCTGCATGACAGTTTTCCATCTATACCAAGTACATGGTAAGTTGCATCCTGGGATGATTTTGGCAAGTAGTAGTAGTAAATCCTCAAAGCCCCCATTACTGATATTAGTGAAAATGCATCACTTCTCTAACTACCACATCATATCATTTGTGCAATTATGGATTACTGGGCTCACTTGACCCCATAAAGTATCCTTGAAATTTTTTTCTATTGGTGTTGTATCATTGCATAATGGGATCTTGCCAGGATCACACAGGGTACTGTTGTTAGGGAATATAAGCTCACAATTCATTAGTTAGCCTGCTTCTTCAGAGCTATGACTCTGCAAGCCATATTCAGAAGGCTGGGGTGAGCCTAAAAGCATCACATACTCATCTGACTCAGTTTGCACAAGGTGACAAGTATAGACAGATGCCATTTTGGAAGTATCAAGTGACTGGCAAGATATTGTTGGTACAGCAGTGACTGGTGAAAGGTCAAATATGACTTGTGTGGCAAAATGCTGGCTGTGATCTTTGTAATACTTCCCATCCTGTCTGTATGCTTTATGGCTCAGAGGCTTGCTACAATAGACTTGTTCCATTGTACCGTGCCAGGGCGCGCGGCGCAATCTGCGGTTGCAAAGAACAATCAGGCGCAATATTATAGCTACCAGAAGGCAGGATTGTTCTTGGACAATTTTGCACTATGCGGGACAATCTTGCACACTATGGCACAATCTGACACGATGAGGTTGGCGCGGATGATTGCACCAACTCGTAATGCTTGCATTACGTGCGCAATCGGATACCGCTATAATGGCAGGTAAAATCCGGTATTTGGATATGTTTCTTTAATGTAAATGGAAATAAATGTGTATCACACTATAAACTACACTGTTACTTACCATTTTGGTTACCCTCACTCCAATTGGACAGTATCTCAGTGGTTAATTGGTCCAAAAGTATCCTGAAGCTGGCAGCCCCCAATTGGCTCATTGACTACTGAAAAAGCTACCTGATTCGCCATCAAATATCCCATTTTGCCCATTGAGCAAGTAAATCCCTGATCCTAGTGATTGGGCAAGGTGTCATAGCTAGCACGCAAGCAATCGTGTAGGTGCGAAACAGATCCAATAGCTGCACTGGTATTACAGATGACGTATATATATGCAGGGTGTTTATTTATAAGGGTTCTGTCTCAAATGTGAGACAACCTTGATATTACTTATATCAAAAATTTGATGATCACTGATTTGCGATGGCTCAATTCGGATTGCAAAAAAAAAGGGTTGTCGGGATCATTACAAATGTGAGAGATTCAAAGCGATCGCATCATCTTCTCCTGGGTTTTTTTCTCACAGGGATTACTACTGAAGCATTTGGTAGTGACTCGCTTTGCACACCTATACTACTTCCTGGCTGACTATCATCTTGGCTACTTGTGTATTCGTAGTCAGTATTTTGCCTCCTAGTTGATGAGTGCGATGCTGCAGCTTGGCCGCGCTGAATTGCTCCAACTGAACCAACTGAACCAACTGAACCGGCCTGTAGTGCCACGCGCTGACGCATTCTTTTACTTGCCAAGGGCTCCGGTGGATGAGTCACTTCATGTTGGTCATCATCAGTCAGTTCACCAGAAGTAACTTGCTGATGGTCAGGCAAAACGGCACGTGCAGGCGCGCCTTGACGCGTTGAGATGGCCCTTGGCTGAGTTCAATATGATGCCGCATGTTGACGCAACTTGGTCCGCTCCAATGGACTTGTGTCTAAATGAGCAGTTTGGCAAGTTCTGGTAGTTTTGCTCTGAAGCACGCGCGTTGGCTCGACGCGGGGCGTTCTGGTAAAGGGTGTTGGCGTGGTCTGGACTGACATGCGCTGGCGCGCTGTGGTTGCAAGAGATGGTAGGGAATCCAGCGAGGCGTGCTGGCGCAATCTGGACAATGTTGCTTGCGGTCTGTATTCTTCCTCCTGAAGCTCACCATCTGATTCCTCAAGGTATTCACTTACCCTCTGTCTGATACTTTGGGGCTGTTGCCTGGATGAGTCCTGTGTATATTGCTCTCGGAAGCCACTTAGCTCTACTAATATATCACGTAGTACATTAGTCATTTGAGGCAAAAACTCATTCAAAATCTCTTTGGTTCCCAAAGTTGAGGCACAAACGGACGCGTCTGGCCCATACTGTGCAAATTGCGCGCGAAATTGTTCCCGCGTGGCTTCCTCGTCAAATCCCCTCACTCTCAGCTCATTCTTGATTTCAATACTTGTCTTGTTATATATCTTTTTACATACATCAGCTGGCATCTTGATGTAGAACTCATGCCACAGCTTTCTACTCAAATTCTTCCATCTTTGTCGACTCTCTGAGGTATCTAGTTCTGCTAGATTAATCAGTAGTGCCCAAATATCTGTATGAAGGCTCATCATAGACACTTGGGCCATACTAAAATCATTTGGCAAGAACTCAAACGGATCCAACATTGACTTTTCCGGTCCGGACCGCGCTTGTGAGCTGGGGGATGGGTTTTGTCTGGGTTGTACTAAAGATGAGTTGAGGCTTGGTATGGGGACCATAGCAACGGATTTGGATACTTATACAGCAGTATATTGGCATCAACCTGGTCTTATATGAAATATATGAAAACTAAAGTGATTGTTGAATTTTCCATATATTATGCATGATGCATCTTGGATTGCGTTGACACGGATCAGATCACATCAATTGCAGATTTCCTATTTGATTATAGACCTATGACTAAAGCATCAATAAAAGTACCAGGGCATTGTTTGCGGATGATTTTTGCGACATAATGATGGGATACATGGCAATTGATGGAGATTTAACCATAATGTGTTAAAAATCAGATAAATAATGCAGATCGCGCCAAATCAATTCAAACCGCCACCATACAATCATCCATCAATTTTAATATGACTTACTCATCTGAATGGTCTTTTCTCATCAATCCCATCACTACCACTGGATTTCCTTTTGACACACTGGAGGAGATCTATTCCAAGTACTGTGGACCATCAACCCCAATCTACTCAAGGAGATCCCTTGTTAAGCTTCTCTGCTATTACAAGAACTATTGCCCTACAAGGTTTCATCCCACCATCCATGGCAACAAAAGTCCTAGAAGCTTTCATTCCCAGCTGACAGCAATGGAGAACCACCTTGCAGAGGGTATGAATGACTTAGAGCAAGCTTGGAATACTAGGTTCAGAAGCTCCAATAGACTTCCATATCCCAGAGTGTTCAGCAACAGGTTCCATATCAGGAGTATTTTGGATACCTTCCCAGTGAGGATTAACAGACCTTCTAGAGGGCAGTGGCACTTTTATTCTGGCAAGTACAAGGCACACTGTGTGAAGTTTCAAGCACTGTCTGACATTGAGGGTAACATCATCTGGTTTAGTGGGTCATTTGCTGGAAGTAGGCATGACAAAGCACTCTGGGTAGAGAATCATCCTGAATTCAGTAGAGGGGAGAAATGTATGGCAGACTTGGCCTATATAGGAGAGGATTGTCAGAGATTAGGATGTATTACAGCTTATAGGAAGCCAAGGAATGGTGTGCTTAGCAGGAAGCAGAAGCTCTACAATGTGTTGTAAAAATTCGTATTTTCCACCTAAATATTCACCTAACTTAGTCACTTAGATCATCACCTTCAAATCCTAGAGAATACTGACCAAATTCCTTGTCGGGATTTACTTAGAATATTTTCACCAAAATACCAGGTACCCAGAACATGAAAATTCTCAAAGTTGTCCAAACAGCCCCAAACTTTGCACACATGTTCTTGGGACCTTCCTTAACCTATTCTACGTGTTTGTAATGCCAAGACCATGTAAAAGTATAAATACTACTTTTACATTCAATAAATCATTAAGTGAAAACCACATAATCTACTTGTTCTCCCAATCACTTCCAATATCTCCAAGACTCTTACAACAGGTTATGAGCCCCGAGCTGTCACTCTCTGCAATGTCTACTACTGCTATTACTGGAATTTTTCCCTCTGCTGAAAAGTTGGATGGATCTAACTACCAAGTGTGGAAGGTGAAGATGAAGATGCTGCTGCAAGAAAGAGGCCTTTGGGATATTGTCATGGGAGAAGAATGCCCTCCTAAAAACGTGGGAGAGGAAGCCTTAAAGTACCAGAAGAAAGAACAAAGTGCCTTTAACTGCATTTGCCTTAATGTCAAGGACAAATTGCTAATTCAATGCTCAAGAGCAAAAACGGCAAAGAATGCCTGGAAAGCATTAGAAGACACCTACCAGTCATGTTCAGCTGCCAAGAAAATGTATCTGAGAAGAAAATTCTTTACTACAAAGATGCTGCCAGGAGAAGACATGAAAAATCTAATTAACAGAATTACCCTGCTGGTAGATGAGATGGAATCTGTGGGCGTACCAACTACTGATGAGGATGTGATAGTTACCATCCTGAATAGCCTGACAGACAAGTTTCAGGGCCTTGTATCAGCCCTAGAGTCCAGAACTGAAGATTTGACCTTAAATTACGTATATGGAAGGCTCCTGGATGAAGAATTAAGAAAATCAAGCGCCAATAAGAAGGAAGAAGAAAATGCTTTAATAAGCAATGATAACCAACAAAGGAGGTACCCAAGACCCTACAAAGGCAACAGCAACCTATTTTGCAACTACTGCAAAAGGAAAGGACACACATCAGACCGGTGTTTCAAAAAGAGAGATTATCAGCAAAAGAAGCCTGAATATGGAAATGCTGTAACAACTGAAGATAGACTATTCATATCTGCACTAAATATGACCACAAACAAGGATTCTCAGACGTGGTATATTGACTCTGGAGCTTCTCAACACTTTACACACCAAAAAGAACTTTTTACCCAATATCAAGAAATTCCAATTAAGAAGGTTTTCATGGGTGACGATAGAACACTTGATGCAGTGGGAGAAGGAACTATCCAAGTAAACCTTAGAAGCAGTGAAGGAAGCCATACACTGACCTTTAAAGAAGTACTCTATGTACCAGAAATAGCCAAGAACCTACTCTCTGTAAGCAAGGCCACAGCAGAAGGACTCAGTTTCAGTTTTGACAATTCTGGATGCAGGATCACTGATCAAAATGGTGCCCATATTGCTTCGGGCATCAGAGATCAGAACCTATACAAGTTGACTTATATTCCATCATATCTGGAAGCCAATATAAGTAACTTAAATGAAGAAACACCAATGCTTTGGCACAGGAGATTTGGACACATCAATTTTGATTATTTGCGTAAAATGATCAAAGATCAGCTAATTTCTGGAGTGAAAATTGATCCCCCAGCTATTTTGGAGCACTGTGAAGCCTGCATATATGGGAAACAAGCCAGACAACCGTTCAAGAGCTCTGGGTTAATCAAAACTAAGAAAAAATTAGATCTAATTCACTCAGATCTGTGTGGACCTATGCAAAATTTATCCTTAGGCGGGATGAAGTATTTAATCACTTTTATTGATGATTATACAAGATACACATGGGTCTACTTCATGGAGAGAAAGGAAGAAGCTCTGTCTAAGTTCAGGGAGTTTAAAGCCATGGTGGAGAGAGAAACTGGTGAAAAAATCAAGAAAATACGCTCTGACAATGGTGGAGAATATACCTCAAAACTCTTCATCCACTTCTGCAAAATTCATGGGATAAAGCAAGAGACTACTGTACCATACTCCCCACAGCAAAATGGAGTAGCAGAACGAGCTAACAGATCAATAATTGATATGGCAAGATCTATGATCCATGATCAAAAATTATCCTATGATTTTTGGGCGGAATCAGTTGCCACTGCTGTATATCTTAAAAATAGGAGTTATAACAGAATACTTCGTGATTC